>WYDI02029545.1:0-75572 GCA_009867235.2 Psittacus erithacus | reverse complement strand
AGAACTGCACACAATACTCCAAGTGAGGTCTCACGAGAGCAGAGTAGAGGGGCAGGATCATCTCCTTTGACCTGCTGGTCATGTTGCTTTTGATGCAGCCCAGGATACGGTTGGCTTTCTGGGCTGCAGTGTCCAACACCCCCAAGTCCTTCTCCACAGGGCTGCTCTGAATCTCTTCTCTGCCAAACCTCTCTCTCTGTGGTCAGCTGAAAAAGTACCCTCACCTTCCCTCTGTGTTTTCCAATCCCTTTTCTACATCCATGCTTTAAAAGAAAAACAGACAAAAAAACAACTGAAATAAAACATGCCAGCAATTAACAGCAAGAGCAGCAGTAATGCAAAATCACAAAGATTGTAATGATTTGTGCTCTGTTTTATTGAATCAATTTTTCTATACAATATTTAATCTCTGAGCAGAGCATTTAAAATGCAGCAATTAAATGCCTTTATATGTTGATGCATCTCTGAGGGCCGAAGATGAAGTAAATGGATTTTGCTTGTGCATGCTTTCAGGGCGTCTTCCAGGAAATAAAATCTTCTTTTCAGCATCAGTAGTAAGTATTAGTTGACCGCCTTCATAATTGCCGCAACAGCTTAAGGCCTCTGCAGCGATGGCTGTGTGTGCATGTCTGCAGAGTCCTATATGTTCATAGAGGCTGTTCATCCCTGTGGATGGACTAAAATTTGGACCTGTTGTGTTTGCTAGATGGCATCTCAAGATATTGAGGTTATTGGCCCACACGTGATGATAGAGCAAAAGGTCACTCCCACACTAACCTAGCAAACCATCTGCATGTCCCAGCAACCTGTTAATGGATGAAACACCTGGCTCCTAAGATTTAAAAACACCCCAGTAACCATTTCCTTCTGTCTGTAATACCTAAATATCACTTTAAGGTATCTTTAATCCATTACACTCTAAAGTTGCAGCAGATATCTCAAGTATTTAAACAAATAATTATTCTTGTCAGGGCAGTCTTACAGCCCCATTTCTACTGCGCTGTGGAGCTGCAAAGCACAGTGTGCTGAAGCTGATTATTCTCTTGGAGAAAATATGATTCAGTGTTTATTTTGGTCAATCTGTCCCCCAGTTCATAAGTGAGAAGACAATCAGGCACTACAGAATTTAATTTTTAGTCTGAGATCACTGGCTAGAACAGCCATGAGGGGTGATTGTTTCATCCATGCAATAAAACATCATATTTCCCAGCACTGTAGATGTTCTGTAGCTAAGGACTAATGTATTTCAGGACCCCAAAAAGGGCCTGGACTATGAGCTTTACTTTGGAGTCTTGAGGTGCTCTGGGCACTGGCCAGCTTCTGGTGCCAAGTTGCTGATGTACATCAGGGCATATCAGTAAAGCTTCATGTCATCCTTGTTAAAAATGATGTGAACTTCACACAGGCATGAAGCCAGCAGTGGAGTCTGAAGAAAGGCTGTGTCATATCCTGCTTCACGTTGGCAGATTTCCATTGCAATCAGCACCTTCACATAGCTAACACCTTTCTGAGCTCCAGATGTGAGTGCTTTGAACTAAGTCTAACCTGACTACAAATCCTGCTTGGCTTGCCAAAGAAAATAAGGCTGAACTTCCCAGCACTTGCATCAAGAGACACTCTGAAGAAATAGCTTTCCTCATTGCTTTCCAAACAGTTTGGTCTTCTCTACCCTTGGAGCAGGGTTTTGAGCAGAATCTAAGCTCACTTTCTATTAGAGTTGAAAATGAACTATGAGCAGGGCTGTAAGCAGAGGCCATAAGCTGAAAACAGAGGGAAAACTCATTACCTGGGGCACTGTGCTTCCTGAAGCTCTTTGGAAAAAGAAGTTAATTGACTAACTACCTCGTTCACAAAACTCAGGAGGAATTTGTGCTATCAGTTTCCATTAATGCCTGTGGAGACTGGCCATGAAAATATCCTCTGCACAGATGGAAGAATAAATTGTGTATCTCTGCTATGAAATAAATGTGGATGTTACCAAATAAAGAACAGGTTTGTGCACAGATCCTGTAAAAGCCAGTCTGTGATGTCTGGCTGTGAAGCAAGTCAAAGCTCAGCAAGGCAAGTCAAAGGGAAATAGTTTAGATCTAAGAGTTGGGTGCCTGGGGTGTACTTGGAATAAAAATAAATACATATAATTGAAATAAAGGGGAAAAACACATCTTTTGACAGCAGAAGTATGTATTAAGATAGGAACTACCAAAACAGGAATTGCTTTTAGAGTCCTTCAAAATGTCTGTAAAGGAAATGAGATGATCAGGAAGGATGGCTTTATCATTAGAAGAAAAGGAATATTAAAAGACTTCAGTTCAGTCTGAATAAAAGAGATAAATTTCAAGTAAACTGGCATGGAGTTTATCCATGGCTGGGCTTGCAGTAATAAAGTCAGTGAGGGAATAAGCTGTGTGATTTACAGGCAGTAAGCTTCTGTAAAATTTACAAACTGCTGTTATAAAATGTCACCTTTTATGATGCATTCCGCTCAGCCTGCATATATAAAGGACACTGCAATGGAAAGGGTAGGAAAGAGAAAGCAATCTTCTGCCCTACCTAGCTAGCTAGCTGCCTTTTTTGCGTTTACAGCAGTATCAGAGATCTATCACCTGATGACCCTGTTGCTAGTTCTTTTTTCTCATTAATATTTCTGTTTATGAAGGTACACTGTTGGCCTTGCCATTACTAATAGGAAATTTAGGGTGGTTTTAATGAGATGGATTTTTGTAAGGTGCTCATGGATGAATAAGGGTTGGACTGGATGATCTTAAAGGTCTTTTCTAACCTGGTTGATTCTATGATTCTATGAATAGAGCAAGACTCCTCCCATCTCCCTCTGTTAATATGAAAGTAGGGCTTATGATAGATTTGGGTAATTTTCTGTCTTCTCTGCTTTGATTTTAATTGTTGCTGACTACAGCTATGCAAGGCTTAGGTGTATGAGGCCTTAGGAATCCAGAGACAAAATTAACCATCTCTTGACCTTGGGAGCTCAACATCCATTTCCAGCCTGACTAGTTAAATCTAGAAAACCTTCAAGACTCTCTCCCAGGGTATCAAGTCTGTTAGAAGGCTTTGCTGGAAGGGTTACTGGGTATTTCTCATTGCACCTTTGGACAAATCCAGGTGTCCTGGATAGGGATCATTATGGCTAGTGTTGTCAGGTTTCTGGTCAGCTTGGCAAAAAGGTGTCCTCAGCCAGGTCATCTGTGGTGACAGAACTCCTTTGGAGTCACAGCTCATTCCCTGCTTATTGCCAAAGCCATTCAAATGAGCTAAATCCTGCTCAGCCCCAACACATTCTTCTCGTTTTCTGTGTTAACTTGAAGGGTTAATTCCTGCCCAGTGCTTCTCCTCCCAGTGAAAGCTCAAACATGTTGGTGGGCTCTTTACAGTCCAGTGTGGTTGACACAGTTGCCTCTGATCTAAGGGGGAAAGTCCTGCTGTTCTTTTTTTTTCAGTGCTAACAAAACAGGAATACGCTTTGAATTAAGCTTTTAACAGGGCTGTGTTCTGGAAGTTCAGCAAAATAAATCAATAATGGTGGTGATAAAACTGCAGTTTAATGGTAGCTGTTATAGTAAAACAAGTCAGTGTACAGCCATTTTACCACCCTATGGCCATTGTTTCTACAGTTCATTCTGACAGATTTATTGTTGCCTTCATTTAATAATCTACTTCTCTTTAGCACAACCACCATCATTATAAGTGTAAAATAAAGCCTTTATAATTTCACTGCACAGAGAATAATAGATTTTATATCCACTGCCTAGCTAGCAAAATGCTTATAATCAAACTCTTCATAAACAGAACAACAAATAAATACAGCTTAGGAACCATTTCTTTTGGTGGAAATTAGATGTGCCTCGCTGACTTCATCAAAGAAGTGCATCTGAAAGTGTGTGGGATAGTGAGTCTTGAGGCTGTGAACCTACCAGTAAAATCCAGGAATCGTGTGTTGTGCAGTGGGTAGCAACCAGCAGACAGGTTTACATTCCCAATAAAGTGATATTTAGGTAATTGAGAACTGTAGGGTAGAAGAGTACGGGAATACGAGAGACTTTGGAGTCTCTTGGAAGGAATGATTTCATGTTATGTCTATAAAGCAAAATACAAACCAAGTGTCATGCTAGTACAGCTCCATAGCTTCTGATGCTAAGAATGAAAGGATGGGATTATTTTTCAGCACTGACTTTTGTGGAAATACTTTGACTTGTGGTGGGTTGAATCATATCTGAATTAGTGTTACATGACCAGGACCTTGCATGCAAAAGGAACAGTGAATGAATGCAGTAAAATCAAGTGGTATTAAAAAAATCTAAATGGAGAGGAGGTGTGGCTTTGGATGTTGAATGAGAATTGAGTATTACATGTTCCTAGTATTCATATCAACAACAACTTTGCAGGCAGTGAATCTGGTTGAAGGTTGGACTTTTCAATCTGTCATGCACACACAGAGAATGTTTTTTTCTCACATCATGCTTTTGGGGCTGTGCTATTGCCTTGTTCCACAATGATACAGTGGGTAAGAGGTCTGACGTGGTGAGTGCTGTCTCTGACTTGGGCCAGCAGGAATTGCACAGGAAAGGATGTGCTGCAAGGAAAGTGGCAGAGAGGTCCTAAAGAAGGAGAATTGAGTGCATCTCTTGATAGGCATTTGCAGTTGGCATTTCTTCCTGCAACATGCTTGTTTCTTTGTGCTAGCTGGAATTCGAGCTTTTATGTGTTGGGCTTTTTTTCCTGGCCTGTGGATTTCAGTGTGATCAGTGAAAGCCAGAAACAAGTTAGGTCTTGTAAAAGCACTTACAGCAATTTGTGCAGGAGCCAGGTGAGCTTTGAAAGCACAACGTTAATATCACTGCTCAACAGGTAGACTTAAATCAGGATTGCAATGAGACTCTGTGTCAAGACTTAAAACAGAGACCGGGCCTACAAGTCCCTTTTGCATATAGCCATCCCTCCTCTAAGAATGTGCATGCCTGCTCCTGTTGAAATCAATCCCAGCGCTTCCACTGATTTTAATGAATCAGAACAGGCCATGAGCACCTGTTCCATCAGGTCTGTCTCCTGCACTAATATCTCATTTGGATACCCTTCTACTGCACAAATTAGCTGCTTGGTAGTAAAATATTTGAGTAAATCAAACACTTTTCAATAAAATGACTTAAATTAAGAATTCCTAGATTAACAGAATCATAGTATTTCACCAGTAAATGCAAGAAGTTAGCACTTCAAAGTATCAAACACATTGTACAAATGATGCTGGGCCCAGTTAGAAAGGTAGTGAAAAAAAAATCTTGATGTATATTGAACCATTTCTTCTCAGTATAAATTACTCTACCAGAAGTCTCTGGACCCTGGCTCACATCCTTCAGCAGCAGAGAACCTGGCCCATGTCTTTTTATAATCATTTCTGTTTTCTTCCTCATTTCTGCTGGTTTGAGGTTTAAATAATTTTCAGCTGTATGAGAAAACTTGTCCTGAAGCAAACATAGTTCTGTGCCATTGGGGACTGCAGTGCTACAAAGCCGTATGTGTGGTTTGAATGGGCACAAACAGTTTTAGGTGTGATAGAATCGTGTCTAATATAATGTCTTCCTTTTCACCTGCTTATTTATTTTTAAGTGCTCTTTCTACAAAAGCAAAAGTTAGAGCATTAGATTGCCTGTCCAAACCTAGTGAATCACCTTTCTGTGCAATACGTACATGCCTCCATATTATTTTTCCACTAGGTCCTCCACATCTTCAGTGCACAGGAGTGCTCGAAGAATGCATTCAGTAGTCTCTTTTTCCTTATTGTTCCTAGTGCAGCCCCATGAATTATTTGCACATCATTCAGATCTTACTTGGATTTCCTCCTTGGGCTGTCCTTTGATGTTTGTTGTTGTAGTACGTAAATGCTTCACAAATATGAATGCACTTATTTTTGTACTATTCACCTGGGCATGTATTAACTCTGTTCTACTGATCAGGAGCTATGAAACGGGGATAGAGGTTAAAAACATCCTGGACTGCATGCCCAGATGGAGGGTCTTATTTTCAGTACACACAGGACTGTCCCTTACATTGCTCTCCGGTGGAGCTGCACAAGCTCTACCCTTCCATCACCATGACTCCTGTGTCTTGCTATGCGCTTGGCAGTGTCCACGTTGCCAGACCCACTGAAATACTCTTTGCGCAGGGGTGGGGAGGGACTGCAGCTTTTCAGGGGCAAGGAGACTAGATTCAATTGGGTGTTGAATTGCCTTGAGCTTGTTTTGTCTGGCCATGACTTCTGCCATGAGTCACAGTTTCTGGCGCCATCCAAAGGTAGCCCAGCTCTTTTCCAAGGGGCAGCATTGCTTGCCATAGCACGCAGTTAGTGCACTGCCTTGCAGCACTTCAGGCTGATTCAATTAACATAGACAACTAGTTGTGATTTTCCTGAAGACTCACAGATGCACAGAAGCAGCAAGGTTGCACCCTCTGGGTATAAAAAGAGCTGTTAATTAATAATTGGATGTCTCAGCTATTTGGATGCTAGGATGTGCTTTGTGGGTTTGAATACATTTCTCTAAGTAGGACATGAGTTCAACAAAAATGGTTTGAACACTTGTGAGGACTGGGCTGTGATGAAGGTCCATGCCAGCAATCCTGTTGTGTCTGTACAACCATGCTATGAGCACAGGGAGATTCCTTATTTGTGGCTTTCAGTTATGCTAAGGGATGCAGGTGTAAATGCCATGCATCTGCATGCAGCTATAGCTGAAATACATAGGTGGAGATCATCTCACAGCATCCATCCCTTCTGCAGGAGAATGAGGGATTAACTGCCTGTGGGAGCCCTCATTACTTTGGTGCCCTGACGTTGCGGTACTGTGTAGCCACAGCCCAGCTCCACATAAGGCTGGGATAATCTAAGAACGTTTAAGAGGAGCTGAAATTAATATATCAAGCCCATGGAGTGCCTGCATTTAGCATGCCATGGATCACGGTACCTGCATGCGACCTTGTAGACAGTAAAAATAGTTTCTGTAATTAGTCATGTCTTGCTCGTAAATTAGCTCTTTGAAGCAGCATGTTGGAAGGAAAAGAGCACTTCTTGCCAAGTGTCTTCTTTTCATACTGTGTGCGGTGCTCAGCGAGTGTGTCTTGATGGCTAGCTCCCTAAAACCACTGCAAAAATAAACAGCCAGATATGGCTGAAATCATAAAGAAAGGGTAGCATGGCTGTTACAGGACCATGGGCTGCAGAAAATCCAGAGACTGGATCCTCCCAGGGTTGATACACATATGGAAGAAACCTCCCCATCAGACTGGCTGGTCAAGACTTGGGATAACAAAATTCGTAAAACAGAAGATCCATTTTTTCAAATTTCATGCAAATTTGCACAAGAGCTTAGACAAAGCTTTGAATGTTATATTGGGGAATGAAAGTGAGGAAAATTAGGATTGTATTAGAGATATATTCTGTTCTAGATTCAGTTGCTTAGAAGAATTTTCCTCAACAACTGCTCAGCTGGCAGCAGAAGGAGATGGGAGTGGAGATGTGGTTCTTGTGTTGTTCCAGCCCACCTGTATGTTGGGTAAATTGGTGTCTGCTGCTCCAGACAGGCTTGTCAGGTGGCTCCATGTACATTTCAAGCCGTCATCAGTGCCGGGGGATATGCATGAAAGCATGAGACATGGCACCTTTGGTGGAGATAGGTGGAGAAATGTCTGGGTGACAATCCTGTCATCAAGACTTGCTGAAAAGTGTGTTGTGCCTGGGTTGTTGGAACGAATTATATGGCATTAGCATCCCTGGAGTTTTGCAGCCATGGCACTGCTGAAGAGAGAAAGCTTTTCTGTGAATGTGTTCTTCAATTATATGTATTTGTCAATGTGAGTTAACTGCCTTTAGATTTTGTGTTGATTTCAGACTGTTCAGCCTTATTGTTGCCTGTTACCTTTGTGTAACAGAATAACTCCCTTAAACAGTGGTGTTCCTTTAAAATTCTTAAACATGAGACAGCATTTGCTAAATAATTAATCACGTATACTCTTGTTTGCCGGCTGAGGTTTTTCTTGTGGGGATAAACAGATGCCTGCATGAAGAGCGATCCTTTTGAATAAATCTGCACAGACAAAACTTTGTTGCAGCCAGTACTAAACATCGTGGGAAATCAACATGGCTGCAATGAATAGCTGTTAGGAATATAAATAAGCGTGCTTAAAAAGTCTTGGGTTATCTGCGTTTCAAGCTGAATGCAGCAGCAACTCTCAAAGAATGATACTTTTATAAATAATTCAGTGTGTGCACAATGCTTGCATTTTATTTCTATTTAGCTTTGGATTCCTTGAGTATATTTTTCTTATATATGGGAGATATGGAAACACATTTTTGGCTGTATCTTTACCAGCAGGGATATAATACTGGGAATGGTAGGAGCGCTTGACTCTCATCATGATTTCTGCCACAGAGCTTGAACTGTGACACAGCCTCTGGTATCCTGTTCACTCGTCCCTGGAAAAGGCACAAAACAAAAAGCTTATTGTATGGACAGGGTAGGGAGGCCAAGGACTTTCTTGTACCCTGGGATCCCAGTAATGCTACCAGCAGCCCCACTGAAGAGAGATAATGATAGCTCTGAACAGCTTTGGGGAAGAGCCTGGGTTGCACTCCACTGAAATATGCAGCGTACCTACAGTAAAACATACTAGCAAATCTCCAAAAGGGAATCAATATGCTGCCCTTGCTCAAAGAGCCTGTCATCCTGTAAAAGGGAATTTAAAAGCCTTTGGGAGTTTTTAGTACTACTCCAGCTTGCAATTCTCTTCACATATCACTTCAGCACCTAAATAGCATCTTAGAGCTCTAAAAATCAGAACCCCCTAGACCTCCTGCTAGCATAATAAGATTTGTTTCCTGCTTATTCAGGTGTGTCTGTGTGTGCTTAGAGAATTTGGGCTGGGAGCAGGAGGCAAAGGGAGATGATGGCAGGCTGAAGTACCCATTTTCTAGCTGAGGGAATATGTAATTATAATCGGCACCTTAGAATATCAAAGCATCTTCCAGAAATTATTTCACTCCATAGCAATAATTATTGCTATGCAATCATGAGGAAACAGCATATTCAAGAACACTTGGTGTAGTTCACTTTACAAGAACATGTATATTCAAAGATTAAAAGAAGAATAAATGGAGTTTGTTCCTCTGAAGGCATTGAAATTCATTTGAGCTGATGGTCTTGGGTGCATGTTTGTCAAATACAGGTAATGTTCAGCTACACTGTAAATCACAGGCTACCGTAGCTTGTGTATACTGATGTTTCATGAAAAGGATGAGCTAATGCTAAGTCTACTTGATTTTGTCAGCTCTATTCAGCCTTACATTGAATGTCTATCTCATAGTGGACAGTGAACTGTACCTGTATAATTTAACCTTTCTTCCCTTATTAAATGTAGATTTGGTTTGGCTTGAGGCAGAGATATGAGAACAGGTCAGGCAGGAAGCTGTCTCAGAACCTGAAGGTTTAGGTTAAATTAAGTTATTTTTAGGTTTTATCAAATTTAAGCAGTCTGCCTTTTTTGCCTGTACTTATAGAGCTAAAAAGATGATGCCCTGAACTGAAGTTACAAGTCAGGGCTTTAACCATCTTCTGCAATAACTGATTTTGCTCATACCTAGGTCATGTAATTATAAAGTTGAGGATTTATACAGCCCTCGAATCAGGAGACTGCTTCTAGTTTTTAATCCCATTGATGTAGTAATGAAAGAGTCCACAGGAGTTTATTTTCAGTGTAATAAGTATTCCTCCTGGGTGGCTGTTCTAGGGGCTCAAAAATCGGGTGCTATCTTACCCTGTGCAAGTCCTTTGGTGTTTTGCTTCCACAGCTGCTACTCTGTTGTTCAGTTTCTTGAGTGGATCAGTGCAATTGCATGAGCAAAACTTTGCAGGGAGTGACCCTAAGGGATGGAGTTTGGTTTAGGGAGTTACCTGCAAAAAGTTAAGGAGAGTCAGAGATGGTCTCCAGCCTGTTGGAGAGAAACAATTTGGGATAAAAATGTAACTATTGATTTCACCTTTTTAAAGCATTTTAAACATCAACCCTAGTGCTAATTGACTCACAGTTGGGTGGCATGATGAGCAGATGCCGCTTACCTGTTCCTTGGCACCTTGAGCAGATGCCACCTGCCTTCTACCAGCCATTATAAGCAGATTCAACCTGTTCATTGTCCACAAGAGAAAAAAACACCTTCTGTATTCCCTGGCAAAATGTGGAGGGGCTACTTCCCCTCTGCTTATTATTCTAAGCAAAGAACTGGCACATACTTTCTGCCTTGTATTAACAGTAGAGATCAGAGATTGCCATTTATTTTAGATGCACGTGATGTCTCATGTTTTATGAACAATTAGCTGTAGAAGCAATCATCACAGTGATGAAAGCAGTGCTGTTTGTGCCTGGAAACCCAGTCTCAGCTCTGTACATGAGGCTGCTGGATTTCTCTGTAAATAAAACTTCAGGAAAGGTGCCAGCTGAGGTTAGGTAGTTCTGCATTATTTACCTTGGCTTCTGCATTTAATTTATGGTGGTGTTCAAACAAAGCTTGAAGAATCTGTGAGTGTTTTGAGCATGAGTTCTTGGTTTTTGAGAGATTTGTTTTCTCTTTCAAATAGCTGATCGACTGGTGACCAAAGGAGGAGTTCAGGCTGGAGCAGATACCCTAACACTACAAATGTTGGCTGGAAGGAGCCTTTACTACCTCCTTTGTAGCAGATGTTCTTGCAGGAAGCCTATAGAATTTGCTAATGCTAGAATTAAAATCTTCAACAGACACTGCTCTAAAGGTCTGGAGAACAAATCAGTGTTCTGGAGGTTTTCTACCTCTCCTGTGAAATGCTGTGGGAAGGGTAGAATTCATCTTGGATTTTTCTGAGTGAAAGATTCTCAGTTTCATTCACATCCATGCACAGTATGTGAGATAAACAAGTACTACCCTTTTTTCATGGCTTTCATGTGTCAGTCCTGAATGCTCTTGCAGAGACAATTTTCGTAGCCAATCCGTTCGACTGTGTGTCTCATCTTGTACTGCTCCACAGCACTCTCTTTTCTGTTGAGCAGCAAATATACTTGTTATTCATCCTCACTTTCACAAGTGACACATCTTACCCTTATGTATTATCTCTCATTAAGATGTTGCTCCTGTTTCTTTCCTGCCCAAGGCAGTAGCCTTCAATATCTTTGCCTTTTTAACATCGCAAACACTTCCCTGTCTTCTCCCATGCTGCCTTTCATGCTTGAATACACTTCCTGTAAAAATTCACAATCCCTCTCATTATCATCTCTCAAATCCCTTATAGAACTCTCCTAGGCTATGATACCCACAGGAAACCCCTTGGTAACTGACCACTGGGAATAGAGACAGCTGCTTCTCTGAATGACTGAGAGCACCTCAGCATTTTCTTCCATCAGGTGGCATAGATTTTTATTGCCTTTATTTCTTCTCCTGTGTGAAGGGTGGAATTTTGATGTTGCCAAGGCTTGGCAAGAGCTCCTGCAGACCTTGGGGAGGCACTGCAGAAGTATTTGCCTCATGGAGAGGCTGGAGGAAGCTCTCTTGGGCAGCATGAGAGGCCAAAATAGAGTGGCATCCCAGAAGAATGGCATGTATATGCCTTGGTTGAGCCAGGACAAAAGGGTCTATATTTGTATTTTCTCTTGCCAAGTCAAAACTCAGTTTTAGTGGTTTCCAGCTTTCCATTCTCTACAGATGCTACAATTAGGGTCTGAGTCCTCTAAACTACTGACAAAGCTTTGTTTTTGAGCATTTGTGATGCTCGTAAAGCAATGTTATGCTGTGCAATGAGTGTCCAGCAAGCTGTGTGGGCAACACAGACCACTGGACTGAATTTCTAAGGATGCAGGCATCTATCTGAGCAAGCTCTTGGGCACATCAGACTGTCACATAAGATTTCCATAACGAGCTGGCATTAAATTCAAATTATGGGCAACTGTTGTTTTCCACTCTGCTGACAATTTATTGGGAATCGCACTGAGCCTTTCCGCTGCAGGCCACTCCTTTAGCTTAACATGACCTGACACGCAGTGCCCAGCATTGTGAGTCACACAGAACATTACACAGTGCATCTGAACAGAGAAAAGGGGTGATCCTGGGGATAAAAATACGTCTTAAAGGGTTTATAGGGAAAGAGGAGTCTTTATTCACAAAAGCTCAGGATGGAGGCATTTGATTCCGATTCCCCACTATTCCCTCAGGAAATTGGTGCTGTGCTTCTAATGTAAAAACTACCACTGCTACCATCTTCCACCATGGATGATACTTGGGACAGTGGTATGTTCAATGATTGAATCCCTTGCCTTGCGCATCGACACCCTCTGCCAGGGTGGCAACGCCTGGTGCATTATACACTGAGCACTTTGCAAGAGCAGCAGTTGTCAACCCCGGTTCATATGGCTTTCAGATGGAAACACGCCTCCAGCCATTTCTTCTGCAATACAAATGTAAATTGTACTTAAACTATTCTTCCTAATTTGATTTAGAAATAATATAAATCTCAACCTTCTCTCCAGGTGATCAGAGCCACATGTGCTGTGTCAGGGAAAGACTGTTCCAAGAAAGTTAATTTGGCACAACTGCCTTCTTTGTGTATGAAATATCTAACTGCATTTCAGACCTCAGTGTCATTTATCTTGCTCTTCCGTTCTCTACTCTATTCCCTCCATATAGTAGGTCCTACACAGACTACAAACTCACAAGCTTGGTGTGTGAATAAAACTTTTCACTGTGCTCTTTTACAGCAGGTTTCAAATTAGATCCAACAATAAGCAACTTTGCTGACACTGCCCAATGTCTCAGTGAGCTTGGGTACACCCAGAAGGTTCATTCCTGCAAATACTACCTTTCTGTAAGCCCAGTAGCAAAGCATTGAGGCACATAGACATGCAAATGTGATTTAGCATCCCTAAACCTGGCAGGGACAAGCACACCAGCTGCATTCGCAGCATTAGAGGCAGTTGTATTGCATAGTAAGTAGATATTTTGGAGTGGTCCCATTTGAACTGATCTGGGAAAGCAACAGCTCTCTGCCTGACCCCTGGGTGAATAAAGATGTCAGGGTGTTCATGGAGAGAATTGATGTACCTTTTCAGATTTCACCACTTCTGTTGTGTCAATAGAAGGCTGCAGCACTGCTTTTCTGGCCAGGGGACTGCCAGCAGTTTGGTGGGAGGTGATCACGGGCTGCCAGTGTAATTGCAGTGAGGGGAAGCGCAGCAGCAAGTGGCCTTTGCTGCTGAAGCCTGCAGGGCTCTCAGAGGGTCTGAGGGCTGTACAGCTTAGCAGCTGCACTGCTCTGTCTGTGCAGAAAGTGGTAGCCTGCAGGACCAATTTTGGCTCGTGATCAGTTCACTTCAAAAGCAGAGTCACAATGAAGCTATAAGGGAATGCAGAGGCATCCTTCAGACAGAATGGAATCGAGGTTTTATGTGGATTTACATTCATTTGCCAGTTTCTGATTTTCCTGAATTGGAAAGTCCCATCAACCAGCCTTAGCTCTTCACTTTGCATTTCAGTCCCTCCTTCTCTCTGGCAGGAATGAAAACATTATTTGTAAGAGTTAATATTATAGGGGGTGCTGTAATTGCTGTCCATATTTTCAGTTCATGTTATGGCATGGATGAAAGATCCATGTAGTTTCCAAGTGGTTTTCCACCCTCTTCTCTTTATACACTACTGGTGGTGAAACGGGTACCACAATCCCCCACAAACCAGTTTCTCCAGCATGCTGTTAGAAAGTCCTGCCTATTTTACTATAAGGAGGTAAAGGTAACTCTGACTGCTTGATGCAGCTCCATCTCATGCCCCCTGCCGTGCCCCTTAGAGCTGACTCATCCCAGGCTATAGTTCAGCTGGTGCTTTCCTTCCAAACAGGGATGTACAATAGCTAGGGTAAATGCTGGGTGATTAAGACTCTAATGTGGTTTGGTTGATCATGTGTGTAGGAAGAAAGTAAGTATTTTTTCTTGGAGGAGTGTGGGTAGGGGCTGTACTCTGTCCACTTCTGCTTTCAACAGCTGCTACGGTGTTGAATAAACTCTGCCCCTTGTGGTGTACAGTATCTGGCCTTTGAACAGAAAGGGATTTTTTGGAGGTACTGGTGTACCACATTTGACTCCATGCAATGTAGAGAAGAGCCCATGTCATCTGATACAACTGCTACAAGCAATAGGACACCCCCCCCGCCTTCATCCCAGGGGGTCTCTGATCCCCTCTCACAGCCTCCTTCCCCTCTAAGCACTGCCTGGGCTGTGACTGTTGTGACGTTTGGATGTCTCTACATTTGCCTCATTTCAGGCTGCTGGGGTTGGTGGAGGCTTCAGTGCAGCTCTGCTCCTGCGCACATTGCTTTTCCAGATCAAAGTCTGTAGGGCTGCAAAGATGGAGCTCAGGGACCTTCCAAGGGTGGAGATACATCATATTCAGCACACATACAGAATACAGGAAAAGACAACATCACATGGCTGTGCTTTTCCAAGCCCTGCTTGCAAAAGGGAACAGAAACCTCCTGGGATTCAAGGACACTGAGGTCCCAGATGGTGCAAGAAAACCCCATCCTCAGCTCATCTGTTAGAGGAAAATAGAGCATGAACGTTGCTATGCCATTATTCTGCCTTTCTTGGCTACCGACCCTCACATTGTTTCTGACCTGTTATTGCCCTGATCTGCACCTCTGTCCTTTATGTGAGTCCTCTGATCTTTCCTGCCTCTCACATATCCCATTTCCTCCCTGAACCCATCTCATTTCCCCTTCCCTAGTCCCTCCCTGCCAGCCTTTGCGTATCTATTGCTTTCTCTTTGAAAATTCTTCTAAGCATATTCTGTTCTCAGAGCACATCTCCCCAAGAGAAAAACTCTGTAACAAAACCCTTTTTGACAGAGTCAGGCAGCAGCAACATTCATTTTTCTTTTCCAGGCTCCTGCCTGCTCTCCAATCCAAGCTGACACTTACTGGGTGTAGGTCAGATTTGGTGACTACTGCATGTCCCCCTAAGCTATCCAGTGGATGTGAAATCTGGCAGGCTAGACAGCCTTTCATCTACTTGACCTACACATACATCATGTGATTTGTTTGGTCTACGAGCATTAGGCTCTATCTTTATCTCTCTGCAGAGAAAAGAGTCTTCACTGGATGCTGTTGGAAATGGTGTATTGTAGATGCCATTAACTGATGTAATTGTTGTTTGACCCCATTGTGTGTGAAGTGCAAAGAAGTTCCAGGAAGCCTCCCCAAGGTGACTGGGCTGTCATGATAACAGATGGAAAGGAATGGTGTCTGATCACCTAATCATACAGCAAGAAATGAGCAGTGCCGTACTGCAAAACATGGCAGCATCCTATGCTGCTGTGATGGGAAGCATCCACAGAAAGTGAGGGGATACTAAATGAGAAGTAAAATAAATGTAAAGGGGATAAATACTTAAAATCCATAAGAAAGATTATCCTGAAGAACACTAATATTTACCTGGTATGGTGGAAATGTTATCAAATGTAGCAATTATATTTTGAGAAGAATTTGGGCATCTTCACGTAGAAACTTCTGTATAAATATTGGCCTGAGGGTAGGTGAATGCTGTTGCCTGGCCCTTCCTTAAGTTTCTTAATTGCTACTACAAAAAAAACTTACTGAAGTACAATCTTACAATTTTAAATAATTCTAAATAAGGTAAAAATGATTTCTATTGGTTGCTGTTCAAAAGGCAGTCTTTTTTCTTATTTGCTGGCCTAAAAACCCCAGTTCATCTCTGCTTGGATTTTCTAGCATTTCCTGCGTATTCAAACTCCAATTAGCTTGTCTAATGCTACGCTACACTGACGCAGCCTGACTGCTGTGTTATGGTATTCTAAACTGATTTTTTTCCTTATCCTGTTCTGTTCTGCCTATGAGAGTTACATGGTATCTAAACCGTCTGCATTTATACCTGTGTCTTGTATGCTTAAATATTATTCTTTGGCCTGCTTAGAGTTGAGATTAAAGGATGGCTGTATACAACCAGCCCGCTTTGGACATTATTGCGACCTATTTGAGACTCAGTATTAGAAGGACTGTCACTCCTTTCAGCTGTGCTCTAATGTCCCCATAATGGAGCTCAAAGCCTTCCTTGTGCAGCCCCCAGGTAAACTGAATTAACACCTGAGCACTCTGAATGCTGACTTTTAAACAGAAGAAATTGTTCCTCTTGTCAGTGTGTCTTGCCTATCTCTTGTAACTGGTGTTTTGCTGTAGTGGTACCAGTTAGGCTTAGTTGGTGAGCTGTGTTAGGACTTGTGAGCTTTTGGAGATCCTTTTGCTGTAGTGGCTGTGGTTCAAATAAAGACACCTACTTTGGGATGGATTTGCTATCCCCATGGAAAGACGGCAGCTTGTGATAAAGCTAAAATTGGTGGAGTGGACTGAAATGCACAGGTAACACTGACTGATCAAGGGGTATCTGGAGCCAAGTCCAATGGCAATAGAGTTCGTTCTTTGAATGGCGTGTTAGGAGGGGACATCTGTTGCTCAAGACAGAGCCTTAGGATAAACTGCTAGCTTTACTGGTCTGGAAAGAGTATTTAGAGATTATACCTAGCCCTTTAGCAGTGTGTTAAGTTTGTTCAAATTAAGCCAATTAACTCAAGTGATAAAATCTGAAGTAGATGTACTCAAATAATATTCCTGACTGCTCATGAAAATGGAATGAAATAAAAAACGTAATTATTTTAGTTCTTAGAAGTTAGGCAAAATAAATCCTACTTTATAGCTTCTTCAAACTAGATAATAGCACAAAATAAGAGCTGTGGGACAGGGGACTTGATAATGAATGTCATCAATAAAACCCAAAATAGTAGGCCAAAATCTCCCTCTCTGCATGTCAAAAGTAGTAAGTTATTTTACCAAACCCTTTTGGCACACAAGGGATGTGCGGAACTGAGGTGCAAGATGGGAGAAACAAAGAATCATATTGCTGAGCAAAATTAAAACGCTCTAAAGTTAACTCTCCATTTTTAGGTGTCAGTTTATAACCTCAGTTTCATGATCTTGATCTGAGTAATTATCAATAAAAGGGGGGTGATTGAACACAACTTTGAGACTAGGGTATATGCCTGTGGTATTGCTGACAGTGACTCTTTCTTCTACTGCTGGCTGGAGTATTCAGCGTTGGCTTAAGCGATGTCATCATATTGTCATATTGGCTAGTTTTATCATGAGGAAAAGAAGGACCTTTGGCTCCCTCCAAACTCAGCGGGAGGAAATTGGTACCTGTGGCTTGTGTTCATATGGTTTAAGGATAGCAGTTTTGTCAGTTCTGTTCCCAGTTCTTCCTCTTTTACTGCCCTCTTTCTCCATCTTGGGCTCATATTTTTATTATTTTAACCAGTTCTTTTGCACTGATTTAATTTTTCTTCTCTTTATCACCCTTCTCCCCTTATGCCTTTTTTCTTGTTCTTCGTTCTCTTACTCTTCTCCTTCTTTTCCTTGAATTATGGTTCTTTGGTTATTGCATATACTATTTCATAGAATCATAGACTGGTTCGGGTTGGGAGGGCCCTTAAAGCTCATCTGGTTCCAACCCCTCTGTCATGGTCAGGAACACCTTCCACTAGAAAAGGTTGCTCGAACTGCGTCCAACCTGGGTTTTTCACAGCATTTCACTAACTTCATCCTCTGTAGATTATTTCTAGGTCACTTGCTCCTTTCCACTGTACATCTCTTCATGATGCTCCATCTTCTCCACAGGACAGTAATGAGCATCAGTTATCACCTCCCTCTCCTCCTCTGCATGAGGGTCTTGGGGAAACAGAAGAAACAAGGGCCTATAAAGGAGCATGGGATCCTCCTTTTCTTTCTGGTCGGTCAGCCAGCCAGCTATGCTGGTGGGATGGAGATGTCAGAGTGGCTGGGAGGAAGGCAGCTCAGAAATCTCAGGGCATCCCTGGACATGTCTGCTTCTCTATTTCTGTGTTCTCCTGTAAGCATTTGCTCTTGGCCATTGTCAGAGGTAATAAGCTGGACAGCCCTCTGGTCAGCCCTAGCTGTGAGCTGGCAATAGAGCTGTTCTCTCAAGAGCACTCAGGCAAGGGCACCCTCTGCACTGGAGGAGACCTTAGCTCTTGGTGAATCACACTACTTCTTCCTCAGTGACAGAAAGGGGCTCTCAAGTTCTGATTTCCTGAGAATATGCACATGGATAGCTGAGCTTTGTGGGTCTTTTCAGACCAGGGAGGCAATTCTGCCCACAAAGAAATAATAGAGAAGGAAGAAACATAATGAATAGCACAATAATCTGATTCCAAACATTTAAACTTCATTTTCCTCTGCTTGTTCTTGCCAATCACTTGCAAGACAGACTTTCCCCATCAACAGCCCTAGCCCTGGGTTGGGATATGCTGTGTCCTGATCAGCCCTGGCTCTGTCAGCAATGGGCAAGGTGACAGCAATGCTGTAGTGTCAGTTCTGTGGTCAGATAGAGAGGAGGATGTGTGTGATGCTGCGCTTTTGGGTTACTTAACTCTTTGTTAGAGCACTATAAAACACTTGGCTTCTTCATTCACACCTTCTCCTGGCCCTGAGAGTCACAGTTGTGCCACTGGTTACAGTACAGTGTATGTAACTGTGTTTTGTTATATTTTGAGGTGATTCCACTGGTGGGGAGGTTTTCTCGCCTGTCTTCTGCTTGTGCAGAACTATGGTAATCTTCACATGCCCTCCATCACCCGTTGATTAGCAGCACTTGAGTTTGGGCTTGGGAGCTGTGTGCTGAATAGAAGAAGTAGGAGCTAAACTTCATTGCAAAGGGGGTCTTTTCTTCCTAATGATTGCTTTAATCAGTAGATTCTGGCCAAATATTTAGTTTAGAACTGAAATGGTTTTCCTCCTAGAGGTAAGACAAACACTGGTACTGAAAAATAAGCTTATAGGCACTGCAGTGATAATCTGATTTTAGAACTCAGCAGTCATTATTTTCTCTGCACTGAGAATGATAGACAGGTAAGAAAATAGCTTGACTGTAGCTCTCTATTCCAGCTGGCAGAAAGGATTCACTTACCTTCAACAGAAATTTCCAATAAATCTATATTTAGTACCGTTCATAGTCTATCATTTGATGAAATTACTTTCCTTCGTGAATGTGCAATAAAGTCTGGCAGTGATATATGTAAGGACATTAAATTTTCAATGGCCGTGTTATGAGCAAAGGTGATCTAACAAAAAATAATATACTTTCAGGAGCAGACAGCAAGGCCCTGTCTGAGATCTCATTGACAAGGCTTAACAGTGTTAGACTTCTCTTTACATTAGTAAAATCACTCATTTATACGGATGTATGGGAGAGGAGCTCTTATTTCCACAGGTCTGCTTCTCCTCTCTCACACATCCATTCAGATGGATGATTTTACTAATGTAACGTATATTATTTTTCGTTAGGTGTAGTTCAGTTTAAAGCCAGAGATAGAAATTTAATGAAAAAGGAGAAGCAATTATGTGGGTGGCTTAGGCCAAAAAAAATATTATTACCCTGCCCAGGAAAAATATTCCCCTCAGCAGACTGTGATTTCCTCTATGCCGTTTCCCATTTATGTTTGGAAAGCTAAAATTGCTGTTCCTCATGGAGAGGAAGATCTTCATGCTGGTAGTCAAGTCTCTGTGGGTTCCTGATGGTTATTATCTACTCCTCTGGCACAGTTAAAAATCCAGTTCTATTTTTAGAGGTAAGAAAAAGGCTAGCATTTGCTTGAGGATTATGGTTTAAAGTGATTGATGTGCTCATATGTATTTTCTTATGACTGGGTACTTTGCATATTCTCTTATAGTCCTCACTTTACCTGGGAAAACTGACTGTCCTTGCATGGCCCTTTGCTTTTCCCTCTCTCTTTTAATTGTGTGTTTATTGGATTTCATTTCTGGAGGACACCTTACGGAAAGTTTTTTTTGTGTCCTAGTTAAAAGGTGCTGCCCTTTTATCACTTGACTAAGGCTGAAATCCAATTTGAGCCCTCTTGTGTGCCACTTTATTTATGGTATCATTACAGTTTGTTTCAGAAGAGCAAACCCTCTGCTTTCAGGGTACTTATCTAGCAAATGCTATCACTTAGCTACGGCTGGAGTCTAATCTGATGCCTTAAATTCTAGCATTACATAAAGATAATGCTTTTAATCAGAAAAGTGAGACAAGTTGTAAGAGCCTGTTCACAGTATCTGTCAGCAGGGAGCTGGAGTGAAATCAGGACAAAGTCTAAGTCTTTGTTTCCAAAGATGTTTGATTTTCGAGTTACAAAGGGTCATCAACAGCAGGACTAGGTAAATGCAAAGAGAGGAAGGGGTGAGCTGATGCTGCTTTAGCTTGTACTTAGTAACTGCTGCACTGTGTGCTCATCCTATAGAAAATGTGAGGTAGTGGGGTCCTCAGCTATAGAGAAGCAAGTGGTAAAAGTATGGTTGGGGTGGATGCTGCAGAAGGGCTGATGTGGCACAGGTCTTCTCTTTAGCTCGCTAGCAGTGGCTTGGCTAGCTGTGTTGCAGGTTTGCTAAGGAGGAGGTAGAAGCTGAGGGCCAGCAAAGCTGCTATAAAGTGTTGGAGCATCAAGGCTTATCATCTGTGGTAGGGATCATGGGACAAATTGGTTTCCTCTTCTGGGAGGCCACCACTAAAATCTTGCAGAAAAGATGTCAGTTGAAGGAATTTGGCAACAGTTGATTAACCTGGCCTGCTGATTGCCTTCCAGCTGCATCTGGCATTTCTCATATGATATTCCTGCTTCGCTTCCAATGCTTCCTCTTCTGTAAGTGATACTGCCAATGCAGAATTGCTCATTGCATTAATGCAGGAGCTGGTTTACATACTGAAGTGTAAATTCCTGACTGGTACAGAGCAGCTCCTTTTTGAGCTGTGGTAATTTTGACAAACTCAGAGTGGTGTATTAGTGATGTATGAAAAAACCCAACTCCTTCTTAAACAACCCAACACCCAACTCAAACCTCTGAAGGAAATATAAAAGCAAAGTAACTTTCATAAGCTTGATGAAGTTCTATTGGAATTCAACATTTTCTTACCATCTCTCTGTAAATGAGTGTATAGGGAAGCACCATCCTTTCAGTTTAAAAGAAGCAACATTTTGGGACAAGGCAAGGGTAATTTTAGCAGTTATAGATTTAAATGTAAAATATTGATATTAAAGTGTAGTTTTAGCTTTCTATAAAAATATAAATATCAATTGGCTTTGAATAAAAGGCAAATCAAAAGACATGCTATTCCTAAAGCCCAGCTATGAGAATGTATTCAGCAGTATGCATCTAAAATAACAGTTCTTGCATAAACTGCCCATAATGATTAAAAAACATTTCTGAACCTTGCTGCCTTAATCCTCACAGCAGTTTTTAGTGATGCAGAGAAAAAGCAGAAGTGCTGATGACCCATAGCTCATTAAGTACTCTCAGTTTTTAAGACCTTGTGCATTCAAAATTTATACGCTTCCCAGAGGCAGGGAGTTTTTATGTGAGCTGGAGCTCTGCTGTATTCTGACACTGAGCACAAAAATCTCTGCAGAAGACAGTAACAAGTCCAAATGAGACAGTAAGCACTTCACTGCTCGCAACAAACCCCAGGGTTTTGTGGAAAATGCCCCTCTCACAGCAGGTGAATGGTAAAAGCAATCAGTGAAGCAGGTCAGGAGTTGCATATACAGCCTTTCAAAAACCCCATTTCTGGCCAAAGCATTGAGACCCTGTGGGGTCAGACCTCTCCTTGGGAGTTTCCATGAGTTATATGGCTGTTGGTCTATATCTGTATAAGAGAGAGAAATTGAGCTGAAGGTGTGAAGACACAGGAAAATTCATAGCATGCCTGGATGCTCTCACTCAGGAGTTTTAAGTGGCTGTAGATCCTTGTAGTTTATGCCTTGGAGAGTTAAATTATAGTTGAATTAAAGACTTTGCTGCACAAACTCAGGTGATTCATGTTGAGAAGATTTAACGGATTAGCAGTCTGTTCCCTCCTCTAGCTGGAGACCTCTTCCAGCAGGGTCATAACTTGGCCTGCATTCAGCCTCTCTGCAGTGCTCTGGTTATCACTCTGTCTTATTAATTGCTTGCACAATCAATTGCAGTTTGGATTAACTCTCAAGTCGATGAACTGTGCCACCAGGAATTAGACCTTCCATGTCTCCTGCGCTCTTGCTTTGGTGATAGGAATAAGCAGGGAAGACAGGCAGGTGGAAAAGGCAGTATCCTCTGTCATGCCAGTTAAATCTTGCAGAGCCGTGTGTTAGGGCCCTGAAGCCATCTTAGCATCTTCTTGCAGACTGAACGTGCTTTGAATTATGTGCATTGCCTCCTCCCTGCAGCAGGTCTGCCACGACCTTCCTGAGCATGTCTGTGTATAAATAGGCCCCTATAAGGGGCTTCAGCCATGTAGGGTTACCCTAGGAAAAGTCATGTGAGAACTGAAAAGCACTTTTGCTACCTTGTTATGTTGCCTGGTTTTCTTACTGAAGCCATAAGCTTGAGACTGTTGCTATAGGCAGGGATGCTGAGTGACAAAAGGGCTATATTACCCACTTTAAGAAAAAATACGGCAGCTTGAGAAAGTGTAGAAGAAGCTGAGCCCCACAGAGATGTAAGCTCAGAAGTGGCTGAGCACTGTGTGTCGAAGGAAAGGAAATAAAAGAGAATGAGGGCATGAATAGACTTGTGTGTGATGATCTTGAGTGGCTCCACTGCCTGCAGTGGCAGAAGAAGGGGATGCTGTGGCTGCAGACAATCCCTTTTTGTGCCTGCTCAGGTTTCCCATGGAAGGACCTGTACTGGCCATGGCAGGAGCTCTCTGCCTCTTCTGCAGGTCAGGAACAGGAAAGCAACAGACTGAAAAGCTAACTGTTGGTGAATTGGTGCGGAGATGAAGTGCAAATATTGTTTTAAAACTGTGCTGGGTTTAGAGTCTAATTTTTTGTAGCTTCAGGTTATAGCCATTTGATCTTTGATACATTTGACTGCTGGGTACCTGAGATCTGCTTCAATTCTTTCTTCTCAGAAAAGAATTTTTAGGAGCTGTCCGAGTAACCCCTCAGACCTGATGGAATAAATAGCTTGAGCCCCTGCAATTGCTTGTTAAATGTGCTTTCAAATCCCCCAGTCATTCTTGGGAATTTCTTGGAAACTTTTCTAAGTGTTCAAAGGTTTTTTGAGTGACAGATGCAGCATTTCCATCACAGATGGGTAAGTGTTCCGTGCAGAGAAAATCTAAGCTCCCCACATCTATCAATGCTCTTTAATTATGCACCTAATGACTACATTTGTCCAGGGCCACAGTTCTGTACTAAGAACTCACACTGAACTGATTATCTGCAGATCTGCCCTGCTGAAGATGCTTGTTTGCTATAGAGAGCCAGGGGATGATTTATCCCACTGCTGCCTTAAAATGCAAACACTTTTTCTAGGTGGCTCTGCTCAAACATGCAAGATGCCATTTTCCTCAGCCAGAAAGCCAGGCTCTCTAGCCCAGCTAGTAGTCTGCAGCGACTTGCTCATGTCTTACCATGTGAAGACAAAGCAGCTGGGTTGTGCAGGTATGACATGTACCACACTTGACCTATGGACACAGGAAAGAATTTAAATAGGTTCATAAGTGCCAGGGGAGTAGAGGGAGACACAACACAGCAACTGGTGCCACTGTCACTTCCCACATTGGCTTTGTTATCAGGACAAGACGACCGTGTCAAATCTCCTCTCCCTTGAAAAAAAACGCGGGGGAGAAAAGTTGGCAACAATACATCCCTGAGGCTGCACCCCCAGGGCTAATCTCTGCAGCTCATCCCAAGGCTGTGCCGAACCGCCTGAGGGACACCAGTTTGTGAAAGCAAAATAGCCAGCACACAGTTTATTTGTATCAGCAGGGAGACCTGGAGGAACAGTGCTTGAGGTAGGGTAAAGCTCTCTCTGTGGGTTCTTATATCATAATATTCATACCTGAATGAATATTTAGTTCTTCAGGTCTTTGATGCTGCAATTTTGCATCATGCTAATGTGGCTTGCCCGTAACTTCCAGATATTAGAGGTGCAGCAGGTCAAATCCTGGTGGTCATAATGCCTAACATCCTAGGGATATCCTGTGAATAGTCATAGAATCCCAGACTGTTTTGTGTTGATCCTTAAAGCTCATCCAGTTCCAGCTCCCTGCCACAGGCTCCAAGTCCCATCCAACTTGGCCTTGAACACTGCCAGGGATGGGGCAGCCACAGCTTCTCTAGGCAGCCTGTGCCAGGGCCTCACCACCCTCACAGTAAAGGATTTCTTCCTCATGTCTCATCTCAGTCTCCCCTCTGTCAGGTTAAAGCCATTCCCCCTTGTCCTGTCCCTACAGGCCCTTGTCAAAAGCCCCTCTTGAGCTTTCTTTTCAGCCTCTTTAGGCACTGGAAGCTGCTCCAAGGTCTCCTGGGAGCCTTCTCTTCTCCAGGCTGAACAGGCCGAGCTCTCTCAGCCTGTCTCCATAGCAGAGCTGCTTCAGCCCTCGAACCATCTCTGTGGCCTTCTCTGGACTTGCTCCAACAGCTCCACATCCTTCTTGTGTTGCTGCCCCCAGAGCTGGACACAGGACTGTGTGTCAGGGGTCTCACCAGAGCAGAGCAGAGGGGTAGAATCCCCTCCCTTGACCTGCTGCTCACGCTGCTGGCGGTGCAGCCCTGGACATGGCTGGTTTCTGGGCTCAAGCGCACACTGCCGGGTCATGAGGAGCCTCTCGTTGCCCAACACCCCCAAGTCCTTCTCCTCAGGGCTGATCTCAGTCTGTTCTCTGCCCAGCCTGTACTTGATTCGCAACACGTGTGCAAGACCTTGTACTTTGCCATATCAAACTCCATGAGGTTCGCACAGTCCTGCCTCTCCAGCTTGTCCAGATTCCTCTAGATCCCATCCTTTCACTCTTTCCCTCCAGCATGTTGACCGCACCACACAGCTTGGTGTCACTGGCAAACTTGCTACGGGTGCACTTGATCCCACTGTCCATGTTGTTGACAAAGATGTTGAACAGATGGGACTGGAGGCGCTTCTTCTGTGTTATAGCTGAATTGCATGAACTGTAGTCAGCAAAACCAGCATTGTTCATAATTTTGGTGTAACAGGTATATGTCACCATGCTATGTGGGCATACAGAAGAGCTTTCTGCAGTGAACATCCCTGGGAGGAGGAGGGAACCTCTGGGCTTAAGCATCATAGAGACTAGAGAAATGAAGATACAGGAGGAAGTACATTTAAGAAAGGTTCACACTATTAATTTTAAGTGTCTCTTAAGTGAGAGAAGGATCAATTTATACCTGTGGGTATCAGCACACTGGGGTGGTGGCAGAGAGTGTGTGCAATGGAAGGGCTTAAATGTATGTGAGTTGCCTTGGGTCTGAGACAGCCGCCAATCTTCTGGGGAGTTAGCGGACAAAAGTGACCCCAAAGATTTAAAACCAGCATGCAAATGAGAGTGAATTAAGAAACACTGACAGTGCACATTTGCTCTAGTCATATTACTTAAACTCAAGGTTACAGTGATGTAAAGAACCAAAGCGCCAAGCATTTAAAGAAAAGCAATTCTTTAACAGCCTTTCTACCAGCACGAGAAGTTCAGGCAATAAACAAGAGGAACTGCACGTTCCCATTTGTGAAAGGAAATAGGATATCATCAGGAGTAGTGAGGTTGGAGGGTTAAGATAGCTGGAGTGCAGTTGTGTGTGAAACCAAATACATGTATACATGTTCATGGGCATTCCCATAGATCAAATTGGAATGTGAGGATCTTAAATTGAATAGAAAATTCAGAAAATTGATGAGAGAGGCTAAAGACAGTGCTAAGCACCCTAAACCTCTTTGTTTTAAACAGATACCTTAATTGCTGCATCCGAGGAGCAGATGAAACCTTAGCATTGGCACATGGAGAGTCATAGATAAGGATGATAAATAAAGTTATCAGTCTTGATACGAAACAAGTAGAGTTTTTCTCATGGTGGTGCTGTTGGAGTCATGATAGTTTAAAGATACAGGTAAAGCTGATTTCACTTATTAGACTTGTTATCAGCATGATCAAAACCATCCATTAGTCTAAGTCTAATAAAGATACTGCCTCTCCCTGAAAGCTTTGCCTCAGAATTGTTCAGTAATTGTTTGTTCTGTGCTCAGAAAGCAGCAGAATAATGGTTTCATGTCTCAGCATAGTAAAAACCAGTTTGTCTTCTGTTCTTAATTAGGGAAGATGTTAAACAGCAACTACTGAAGTTTATACATTTTAGTCTCAGGACTATGGTGCTTTTATCCAGAAGCATTGAAAGGTTTGCCTTAGGAGTTTTATGAACTGTTTGCACTGATTTCTAGCAAGTCTTGGAGCATGAGGGCTGAGGGATGCCAGAGCTAATATTATGCCACAATTTAAAAGGGTAAATTGAGTGACATAGCAAATTACAGACCAATTAATCTAGCAAATCTCTGGAGGAGACGTCATGTAAAAATAGAAGAGGATCCATAAGTAATTTTTAATTCATTAAAAATAATAGCAGAAGTATTGCTGTAGGTTTATGAATCAGTTTGCTCAGTTTAATCATGTCAACTCAATAGATTTTGATTTCTGCAAAACAAGTGAAACCTGCCCTCTTGCTGCAAATACTGGCAATCTGCAAATATCGTGGCAGGCCCTTACTAGGTGGATCATATGCCAATGAATCCACTGAATCGCAAAATGTAACTGTGAATGGAAAACTGCTATCCAGGGGAGGGTATGTCTGTTGGCTCTCCACAAGAACTCATCCCAGGACTGGTTTAGCACTTCAGCAAGTCTAGGGTTCAGAAAAGAGATGATGTGCAAGTGTGGAAACATACCCTGAACGTAGTAAACCTGCAGTGCAAGTGAGCTTCTAATCGGAAGGGTCCAATCATTCGCTGTGCAGACAACTCCAACTGCCATTACACTTTTTCCTAAAAGAGAGATTAAAGTTGTTGGGTTTCTTCTTACCTTTTTAATATTTTTATTTTATTTTACTTTTATTAGTGTGTGCCTAGTTTATTCAAGGTAAAGAGGAGAGTTCTTCATTGTATATGTTTATCTAGAGGAGAAGATAGTGCCGATGAAAGCCATCTCTGTAATGCAGCAGAGAGTAAGAACAGAGATGGAAGAGATACTCAGGCTGGGCATGAATATATAATTGCATGCTTTTTTTCCTCCTTTATTTACCTTTTTTTTGTTAAACAGAGAAATAATCACCCACGTAGACATGGTCATGTTGGGGTCGCTACTCCGCTTAGGCTTCTAACCATCCTCAGTTACCTTTCCAGGGGACTCAGCACAAGTGCAGCAAAGCTGTAAGTTTGCTGCAGATGATGATGGGTGAGGTTGCCTGTGCCGTGCAGACACCACTGTCAGAATTGCCTTCCTGGCCTTAAAAATCTAAGAAGTGAGTAATGTCTGACTGGTTTTAATGAGCAGAGGCTTCAGCCTGAAGAGTTGAGCGAGCTCACTTGGGAAAACAGTGGGAATCTGCTGAAGACTTGGGTTTAAGGACAGTTGAGGGTGTCCATGCAGTGGAGTTGCTCTTCTGACAAAGCAGTTCATTTGTAGTGCTGTTTACACTAACAGAATCCCATTAATTGGGTTTTTTTCTCCTCCAGAATTTTAATGTTCCTGTACAGATTTAACTTTGAAATTATGGGAAAGTAATTCTTTCTTATGAACACAAGTGCTCAGCCTGGAAATCTCAAACCACCTTTACAATCTCCATCCCTGCAATAAAAGTCTCTGGATGGCAAAAACTGCAGAACACCCCTCTAGCTTTTATGAAATCAACCCTTAGGAAAAACTCATTAAAAAGGAAAAAAAAAGGCAGTTGGAAAAGAATGATTTTATTTTTAAGTACTTTGTGTTTTGCTATGTATTAAATTATATTTTGCTCTAATCTATTCCTATATTTGCAAGCAGAGTCTGAAAGGAGATAACACCATGCAAAGAGCACAGTGACCCAATACATTTACTGTTACCATATATTTGTAGAAGCCAAATGAAACAAGATTGTTTTCAAGTCCATGTAAATAAATACGTATTTTAATAACAGTTAATGTCACTTCATAAAGAGAAGCACACTAGGAGAGTTCTTTAAGAGAATATTACACTCTGGGTACAAAATCCTTTCCTAGAAAGTGATTGAAAAGAAATATGAACTCACAAAATCCCATCTCCAACGCAGAAGAGTCTCAGTTCTATTTTGTTCTTCCTCCCATAGGAAAGTGGAAAGGCATTATTAAGGCATATCAGTAAATTTTGGTAGCACCTTTATTGCCTAATATCACTGTGTACATACTGAAGATTTTTCCACATATTGTTTACATAGTGCCTCTTACCACTCCCTGCTTCCCCCATGTACAAGTTATCACAAAAAAGTGCATGTCTTGAATAATGCGTGTGCACAAGGAGCTCAGTGATGCTTTGACATTACCCACCACTGGCAGAATCTGTGAGAAATGTAAAGAGAAAGTCCCTCTTGCTTGGGTATCATAACTCCGTAATGTCAGTCATAATCAGTACTCCTCATTGGCTTTGCCTTCAAAAAGTACAAGTATCTTTCAGGAGAAATGTGCCATGTAGAGGTGCACAAAGAATAAACTATAAGCGTAACTAGGCGTTAAAAAATCTGCACTTCATCACAAATCTGCTTTCAGACTCTGGTTTTGGCTGGAGTTCAGTACTGGTTGGACCTTGGGTTTCATCTCCACTCACCACAGGCATAGAGGCAAGTTTGAAGTTACAAGTAGTTGTCCCAGAATCTCTTTAGGCTCTTACCCTTACTGCTTACTTAGCCTTGAAATAGTGCGTGGTAAATGAATGCTGTCATGCAGGAAGGTGAGACTGCACAGAAACATATATCTTCACTACCAGTCTCAGACAAGTGATGAGGATGATGAGGCCCTGGCACAGGTTGCCCAGAGAAGCTGTGGTTGCCCCATCTGTGGCAGTGTTCAAGGCCAGGATGGATGGGGCTTGGAGCAACCTGGTCTAGTGGAAGGTGTCCCTGCCCATGGCTGGGGGTTGGAAATAGATGATTTTAAGGTAATTTCTAACTCAAACCATCATCTGATTTGACAATTCTATGTAGACTTCTTCCCAGTATCATTTTTTTCTTCTTTTTGTTAATCAGAACCAGTTTTCCAATTTCTGTTCTGAATTTGTTCTTGATTCACTCATCATGCCTCTTTGATTTTGTATCAGTATTATTCTCAATTCCTATTCCTAATTCTTTCCTTGGTATGTCTTTCAAATCCATTTATAAATAGTCATGATAATGATGATGTCACCAAGAAAACTGTATGTTGAAAAATGGAACTGGGACAGCCCACATCTTCTGGCAATGAATAGTAACTGTTGACTGACTGTGACTGCTTCCTGAATGTACATTTTTTTGGCTGGTACTGCTGAAACACTCAAACCATCTCATAACAGATCTCTTTCAAGTTCTAAGTGAGAAGATGATATAAATGGGGCCAGAATTAGCATTTCAGAGACCTGGGCTCTCTTAGTACACTCAGTGTAGTATCTGCATTAGCATTTTTGAGCAGAACTAGAGTGTGTTTTGACATGCGTTTTGTGACCATCCCTCCTCATTCTACTTTTGCTTCCCACTATGGGGAAGTCTTGGACCACATGGGCTTTTCAGGGCAAACTAGGGACGTGCACTGTATGTATTCTGTCTGTGAATGTGAGTTCAGCTCTGTGGGACCAGACTAGAAGTGAATGCATAGCAAGGACTTATCCATGTGGGTGTTGTGAATTGCACGCAAATGTCGTAGATCTCTAGTCTTCACACATGTCTCCCTACAGCTCCACTGCTCCTGGGCTGTGCTACCTGATAAGTCTTAGATGTCCTGCATGACCACAGCAATGATTCCAAGGATCTGTGCACGTTTGACATCTGTAAGACTGGTCTCACTTGTGTTTTTTCTTGAGATCATTAGATTTAAATGTATTTGTGCTGTGTGCTCACAGCAGTGATCAGAGCAATTTTTATAACCTCTTCCTTCTTGTGGCACCAGAAACTTCTCATTGCTGTTAATTAGTAACTAAGCTAAGGAATTAAACAAATGCACTGACAATGAATTTACTGAAGCGTTTTGAAGAACTAAAACCAATTAAACGTTTGGTTTTAATGTATTAACTGTTCTCTGCAGCAAAAGGTTTTGTTTTGATCTTTTACATTACTTTTTAAAATGCCCACAAGTTATTCTTCATTTAAACTTCATACAAATTTTGTATTGATGTAAACTGATTTAAAAATGTAAGACCTGATTATATAACAGAAAACTAGATCCAAAGCATTTGATTTTTAGGTCAAATATGGCAATTTTTTACTTCATCTCGAATATGCATTCTCTAGAGTTTTTCTTTGGAATTTTTCAGGTAAAATTGTAAATATTCTGATCAGATGAAATGTCTCTTAAATTTTCAGATCAGTCATGAAATTGGGGGGAATCTGTTATTTCCCAAGCTATCCAACAAAACACTGAAAACAAGCAAAATAAACTGAGAGTGGGATTGCTTCTAAAAGAAAAATCCTCATGTAACCTCAATATTCAGCACAAGGCTCCTGTGCTTACACTACATCACTGGTGTGCAGCTTTGAATCCTAGAACAGGGGTCTTTGGTGCGCTAATACATCATTAATGTGTCTGGCTTTGCCTCTGAGCTGGCAGAGCTTCTCTGTAGAGCATCTCTGCTTGAGACCATGAGATGTGCACCCTCTGGGAAGAAGAGTTTGCAGCTTAATGAAGCCCTGGCTCGGGCGAGTGCCTGTCCTTAGGGAGCAGTCACCATAAACAACCAGGTCTCATATGCAGATGTGTGGAATATATTTGCACACTTAAAGCATCCCTCTTTACATTGATTTGGGCTCAGTTAACAACATTAATGAAACCTTTTGGAACAGTTTGAAACTAGTCCCAAATTAAGCAGTCTTTTTCTTTTTTCTTTCCCTGTTGTGAAGCAAAGACAAACATTGCTGAAACTTTTCCTTCTTATGATTGCAGCTTGAAATGATTAAATTCAGTAACTCCCTTCTACCCAGCAGTGATTTTCCATCATAGTCAAAAGTCATGTAATACTCAGCTGGTTTCTGGTTCCTGACTAGCTCCAGCAGGATTCTCTTTGAGATATATCAGAGACCACAGATCTTCAACAGAAATTGCAAATGCAAGAATTTAACTGCCTCCAGAGCAGCAAAAATCCCTGGTGTCAGAATCTCATTGATTTGTTTTAAGATCATTTATGAAAGCCACATAGCGAGGATTCTGGGCCTTCGTTTGTATGAGCTCACATACGAGAGCTGATAGAAGTAGTCTTGATGCCAGTCCCTGTTAGATATTTGGTATGTGCCAGATTCTTTATTTCCTTGTGATTTTTAGACCCTCAGTAAGCTGAATGTAGAAAGCTGCCTAGTTCTGGAAATGACAGCTCCCCAACCTGCCTACAGGAATGGGCACACTGATTAATTAGAGGGAGATAATTAATTAACACAAGGTTTGATGCCATAGAGTGTCTGTTCCAATAGAGACAGGCCAGTCTCTTCGAATTCCAGAAGGAAAGCAATAATGTAATGTGTAGCAATATTGAAAAAAAAGGCTGATTTTTGCCTGTGACCCAGTGAAAGCTCTAGTGATGGAGGATGTGAAGTAGGATGGCCTCTATTTTCAATACTTCATTAATTTACAAGTTCAGTGACAGGAAGGAAATATTAAGGAATAAATCCACACGTGCTGAGAGTGCACGAACAAAGCACGCTTTATGGTGCAGATATTCCTTTGCTCATTATTTAATGAATTCAGGCAATCTTATTGGAATGAGTTTCCAGTCCTTTACAGGAAAGGCAGCAAACTGCAGTAGTTCCATTTTGCATGCAGATTTTCCCATTAAACAAAAACATATGTTAATTCCTCAGCAAACGTGTATACTCAATAACACTGCTTCTAAGAAGAAATAAGTACTTCCTAGGGCAAAGGCTGTACCTTTACGGTCCTGGAGATGGTAACAGCAGCTCTGATAGGAGCAACCAATCCATAGAGAGCTCCTTCTGCCTCAGAGACTGACTTCTCCCTCCTGTGGTCATATTTTGCTGCTGCAGCAGTCTGGGTGCGTAGTTTTCTTGGACCTCATGGTTCATTATTGTGGATCTGGTGTGTTTGTGGAAAAGAAACCCCAACCCTTCCCCTGGCACCTTTCCTTTCTGGGTGTCAAAACACACTGAAGGGCTGTGTAATTTGCTTCGCAGTGTATCTCCCTTTGGGAACATATTATTACATTTAATCTAGCAGCGTGGTGGGTGTTCGGGGTTCGTGCTGAGCAGAATGCTTGCATACATTCCCTCCCTGAGATTTCACACTAATATGACAGCCTTTCCAAGAATAGCTCTGGGAATGTGGTGGTGTTTTAAGGTTTTGTTTTGTGAGGGTTTTGCTGCTGCTGTTTTAATTTGCAGACTTTCCTCAAATTTTTAAAAGAAAGCATCTCCTGTATCGTTTACCACCCATGAATAAAGAGTGAACGTGTTAGGTCAAGACATGACACTTAAATTCCTGGTGTTTTACTAGTGCTACAGCTGGCACTTCAGAAAATGTCAATATAGGTTTTCTTATTGAAGAGGATTTAATACCAGTTTCTCAGTGTAATCACCAGTATCTGATATCACTAAATCCACAGTGAGTACCATCTCATTTTCAAACTGTCTCTATTAACAGTGTGGAACCTGGGCATCAACTTTTGTCCAAGGAGATGGAAAATGCTTATTTCCTTGGTCTTCCCAAAGCAACTCTGAGGATCTTCCTCCCGAGCCTGTGGCCCCTATACAGGAGTTGGAAACTCACTTTAGCAGGCTTGGCTCCCAGAGCACATTTTCTTTTTATTGATATAATTAGTCTTTTGTCCCATAAATGGAAAAACCTGGAAATGCATTTAAAAAACCCTTGAAAGCATAGTGTCAATCTTTGCCAGTGCACACAGAGAGAAATCCCAAAGTGAATGTGCATCTATTACAGGGGTGGAAATAAACTCATCTATTTTTCTGCATTTCCCTCTAGGTGAAATGCTGCTTTGAGAGGGAGGAGAAAGAGCAACAAAATGACATATTTGCAGCAGTATGTGACAGAAGAGATATCAAGATGAATGCCTGCCTTTTTGTGGTGAGTGAATCTCTTCTGTCAGATTCCTGTAAGGGTTTGCTCATGTGTGCAGCACTGTCTCCAACTTCTCACCTGGTATTAAATGCATCCTAATTCCGTCAGCTTCAACTATATGGGCAGTAGAAATGAAATCTGGGGATCTTTTACATAGCACAAGAGCAGCTACAACCTGAGTCACAGTCAGTGGTCTGACTCAGCCTGGTTACAGCTATTTTTTCCTGGGCACATTCCAGATGCTGTTGACATGCAGGAGGTAGCAGATGCTGAGCACTTGCAGATGGGATAAATTCAATATCACCTGTCTGTGCTGAGGGCCCTCCAATGGGTTAGCAGGGCTGGCTGTGGGTTAGGGCCATTTGAGCATCCCCTGAGTGATTTTCACCCTTCCATGTCAGACTTGAATGGGAGCCTCATAGTCCTTTGTCCTCCTGCTCAGACTCCCAGGAGATGCCGAGCATCTTTGTGCTGTTACACAGGTGGGATCACAAAACTTCCCTTGCACACCTCATCCTCTCTAACAAGTTATGTCCCATGGGTGGGTAGCAGAGAAACAACACGGGTAAGGTCACAGGTACTGGGGTGAAAGGAGCTGGCCTCTACCTTCCAGCATTGTTGCATTTTAACCATACTTTTTGAGATAACTTTCTGCTGTTGTCCTTAAGGAAAGAATGTTTCCTGATATAGGCGTGATGTAATGTTCCTTTTTTCAGTTCAGGAAGAAAACAGGCGTTGCGGTCTGTAGCTCAGTAATATCTGTGCAGTTAGATAACTCACTCTGCAGCTGCGTGTGGGAGCACGCTGCAATGCCAGTCCTGGAGTAACTCATTATCCAGGCGCAGCAGTGCTGAGGAGGAAACTCCCTGGCACTGGGCTGACCTTGGATGGGGGAAGCAGCCAAGAGACAGTGCTCTGCTGGAGACTGCTTTGCCTGCTGTTTGCCATCTGGGAGCGATAGCTGGTCCAGGAAAAACCTCTCCCGAAATCGTGCTATGAGCTGAGACAGAGCTGAGCATCATGGCCCTGGCTCCCTGTGATGCCTTATGGGTCATGGCTCATTCCTCTTGCCTTTGGCTCCTGAGCCAGAAGCTGCAGCAGAAGGGAGCTCCTGTCCCTCTATGGGGCATTTCAGACCTATCCCAAGGATGAAGGAGATGCATCACAGCACCCCATTCCACCTCTGTGCAAGCCTGAGGTGCACAAGACATGAGCTGGAAACAGCATGCCTATGGGCAAGCTTGCCCTGTCCTCTGGCCCCACCGAACCCCACTGGCAAGAGCCAGCAAGCAGCAGAGACGGCCCACCAACAGATCAACTGCTGCAGATGCTTAGCTCTTGCTCTCCGCCTGCAGGGCTAACCAGGTGGAGAAAAAAGGTGCAAAGAGCCAGGGAATGTGAAGAGAGGGAAAATGCATGTCCATGGCAATTGCCAGCAATTGGCATTTCTGCTTCCAGGAGTGGCTGCTTGGTGCTGAAAGCTTGGCTGCGCTGTCTACAGAGCACAGGGCACATGCATCTATCAGCCTGACTCTGTGGCCAGAGGCTGTTTAGCAGTGGCTTTGTTTTCTGGCAGGGCTTTTAAAGCACAGCAGCTTTCTTTACTCTGTGTTGCTCTTATTAAATGCTAGCCAATGTCCTGTAAATAAAGTGAGTCAGTTCTCATAATTGCTAACATCTCTGCCTTTCCATCTCTCTCTAAGCCTGGCTCTTATGAAGGGCTTAGCCTTTGGTTGCAAAGGTCCACCCCAGGTTCACTCTCAGGGATCCTTTGGGCTTGGCCAAGGTTTCTCCTCTTCTGAATCTCTCAAGAAAGTATTTCCCACCTATCAGCCTCCTGACCAAGCTCAGGCTTCCTGCCCTGAGCCCCTCAAATCTCCCCTCTGAGCTTTTTGTGTGCTTGAGGAGTGCAGGATATTCCCATGAGAAGTGAAGCACCTTGGCTGGGTCAAAGAAACGTAACGGGGGGAAAGGGCAGACACAGAAAAGCACTTTATCGAAAAGAGCCTGCCCTGGGAGGCGGTGGAGGAAAACATGGAAGTGGATTACAGAAGAGAAACATGGTGCAGCTTGGGGAATAAGGAAGGAGGCATGACAAGAAGGAGCTGTAACCATGGCAGAGCAATGGGCACTGCAAATGCCTGATCCTCATAACTGGCTGGACTGAGTGCTTTCCCCTGCTCTGAACAAGTGGATACTTTAGTTTGTAAAATGATAAACATATGGAATATGTAGGCTCAGGGGAGAAGCAGGGGCTGTAGCTTTTTGACCCCACAGGTCCAGCTAGGGCCAGCCCTTGAATAACTGTCAAGCTCAGCTTGCTCCTGCAGATCCTGCAGGTCGTGCTGTTGTGTAGTTAATGGTGTTCTAGCATCATCTTATTTTTGTGTCCTGGCTCTTAGCAACTATCCAGAACAATGTAGTAGCAAAGCACAGCACCTTTATTTCCCCAGCTCCATTCTTGCTCCCTTGTTCATCATACATACTTGCATAAAATGCTTCTGCACTAGAACAAAGGACTTGTGTGAAAGCAAGGGGAGGGCAGGGACTCAGTATCTCAAAGGCCGATGGTGTCAGCCTCTTGGCACCTCAATGGTGCCTAGTGACAGGCCATAAACTAAACCACAGTAAGTTTCACCTCAACATGAGGAAGAACTTCTTTACATTGAGGGTGGCAGAGCACTGGAATGGGCTGCCCAGGGGGGTCATGGAGTTTCTTTGGAGGCGTTCAAAATCTACCCCAATGCATCTCTGTGTAACATGCTCTAAGTGGCTTTGCCTTGGCAGAGGGGTTGGAATAGATGATCTCCAGAGGTGCCTTCCAACCCCAATGATTCTGCAGTCCTGTGACTCCTCAGCCCACTGTTTGCTCTCCTCCGTGCAGCCACCCTGTCTGCTTTGCTTTAATGCCCGCACAGTAGCTGGGATGATATATGCTCAATTATTTCATGTGCTTTTCTCTGCAACTCACTCTGATGTGTCTGATGTGGTGTGTGATCAAAATCAGTGCGAAAGCACTGAGAGCTTGCTTTCATTTTGCAGTGCCCAGCACGCTGCTGGGGAAATGGATGCCTTGCACACACCCGTGTGATTCTGTCAGGCTGCGCAGCTCCAGTGACAGCCGCAGGGTGAAGGTGAGGCTCGAGCCAGTCCGCAAACACTGCCTGGATTGTTGATTTTGACATTTCCAGGGAGCAGGATGGGGCCCTGGCATGCCTGTTGCTGTGCAGACACGAGGTGGGAAGAGTGTTTACTCTGCTGCTGGTGGAGACCCCCCCGCAGGCAGGGGAAGACTGAGAGAGTAGCAAATGGGATGTTCAGTACAGGTAGGTTTTCTGGTGGTGGATAGGGCTTGGTTAGAAAGGGATTGGTTTCATGAAAACTGGAAGAAAATCCAGAGATAAACCCAGGAGGTGCTGGGCTGCGTCCTCAGAGTGTGACCAGCAGCTCAGGGAAGGGATTCTCTCCCTCTGTTGTGCTCTGGTGAGACCTCCCCTGCAGTCCTGTGCCCAGCTCTAGGGGCAACAACACAAGGGGGACATGGAGCTGCTGGAGCAAGTCCAGAGGAGGCCACAAAGATGCTCCAAAGGCTGGAGCACCTCTGCTGTGGAGACAGGCTGAGACACCCAACCCCAACTCTTCCCTTTGCCCAGGCTTCCTTAGCTCTGTTTTTCTCCATGTAGCTAGAGCAGACAGGAGCTCAGCTGCTCCTGTAGCCTGTTTGCCTCCATTTTGGAGCTTTCAACTCAAAATAGCCTGTCCCAAACCCAGGTAATAGGCAGAGGCCACCTGTCTTTCAGGGAAGAGTTTTACCAGCCTTTATTCTTTAAAGCAGCATGCTGCTCTGGTGCTATTTTGTGATGCAGAGCATCAGAGCCAAAAGGGTATGTAAACAAATGTGTGTCAGGAGTGGCTGGGGGTGATGGGGCAAGATTGGGTAATATTTATAGATGAAAGACAAGCATTCCTTGCTCAGCAAGCAATCCCCTGCAGTGCAGAGGGCCAGCGCAAAACATGCACATCATGGCAGCCCCACTTTAAAGGTCATTTATTGTGGAAATAGTCCTTGTGATGGTTCTGTGCTCAGGGATGAGTATTAGACTTTATGCAGAGCATTGTTTGCAGGAGTCCCAGCTTAGAAAAATTAAGCACTGGGTTTCTTTATGAGTCTCCTCAGTGCAATCTTTTCACTCCCTTCATAAGAATGATTTGTATAGTTTTATTTTAAGTAAGAGAAATTTCATTCTCCCTTTCTTCCCCCTCCCTCCTCCCTTAACACTATTTCTCCAGTTTGCCAACACTAAGAAAGGGATAAATCCTTTGAAAGCCCCACTAGGATTCTCTCCTCAGGCAGACGATATCTTCTCTTGGCTGACTGAAGAACTCAGGACATGGAAGGTTTTGCCCCAATACCATCTGGTTTCTGGGTGCAGCCTTGAGAAAATTATTCTATTTCTTTCATATGGCAAAAGCTCCAGGTAAGTGTATCTTGTTTTCCTGGACACTGTCCCCCCTCCTTCCCGCTCTGATTTGTGACTCTCCTCACACTGCTAGCAGCGAGTGCTTCTCCAAGCTTTTACCCCTCAAAAGCACTTTTATTTTTATAGTCTGTTGAAAGGGGCAAGGGGGCATTGCTGGGAACTGACCTTTGCTAAGTATTGATTAAAATAGGGCATGTGATGATATTGTCTCACACAAACCCGTAACTCCTTCCCCCAAACAGTTTTCTGGTCTAAAGGGATGCTAAAACCTCAAGTCTTCAAAGAAGGTCTCCCTGTGCATGTCCAGGAATCCTGGGTACCTAAATCATTAGGTTCCTCTGAAGATCTGCCCATGTTCTTCACTATTGTCTACACGCAGCTGTTAAACGGAGCTTTGCAGGAGTGAGGGAACTGTGGAGATTGCAGTAACTCAATGAGCAAAGAAAGTGAGTATTAATGCAAAGGGCCTCAGCTCGCTCACAGCCTCAGGCATCAGCATCTGTGTCTTCCAGGCAAGAGGAAGCCAGACAGAGCACTGGTGGTGTCTCTCACCTTTCGAAAAAGCAACAAAGGGTCTTTAATTATGAAAGAAGTAACCAGGAGCCACTTAGGCTGTGATTCACGTGGGACCTTCACTGAAAGTAAGTGCATTTGATAATGAATTATTCCTAAAGAGGAATCAAAGTAAAGGATTCCTATAAGGCTGTTTTCCAGGGATTAGGACAGATCTAATTAGTTGCATAATTAATTGCCTGACTACCTAACTAGTTAACTGTTAGTGACCTTTTTTAGCTTGTGGTGACAAATGCTTTACAGATTGCAGCTCCAGCACCCTGAGTTCTTAGCAGTGAAGATGATTGCTAAGAGGATTAGCAATGAAGGTGATGCTGCCCCATGATGCTATGTGATACATGGAGGTTTAGCTGTAGCAACAAGGAGAGGGGTGAAATTGTGATTATGTATGTTGTGATTTGGTTGCCATTCAAGCACCCTTTGAGGTCTTTGAGCAACGAGGTGGCTATTTTGAGTGTAGGTTGCCTGTTTCCTCCCTAATTTCATATGGCTTCCACAGATGATCCTCCTCATAGACAGAAGGAGATCTCTGATGAGCATCCGAACAGGACTAGCGCCTACAATAGGGCAGTCAAAATGGGAGGTCTCTTTTGCGGATCTGAGAATGAAGAAGCTTGTCTGGTTAGCATGAGGGACAGCGAAATCAGGACCAAAGGCACTAATGAGCTGGTGCCTTCATTAACAGTATGGTGTAGGACAGGTACTGAGGCTGAGCACTAAATACAATGGTGTTAAATGCCTGGGAAAATATTCTGTAGGCAGAGGGTTGTCATGAGGTAAACAACACCTTTTTGTTAAAAGATAGAATACAGACACCTTGAAAGCTTTTTCAGTGACTAATGAGTCAGTTGTGACTCTGGTGGAGTCATGCAAAAAGGTGCCACTGTCCATGGGAGGGAGGAAAACTGATGCTAATAGTGGTGGTGGTGTGGGCAGCAGCAGTCAGTGAAGGAAGAGAGGACAAGTAGTCCAGGAAAAAGGTAATGTTGGATAGCAGGAGAAGTGGAAGCTGCTGCGGAAAAAAGCCAAACCTTGGTTAACTTGTGGTGGAAAAAACCCTGCCATGGATAGGCCACCTCTGTAAGAAAGTGTAGTTCAGCCCAATTTTTGGCTAGTCCAGACAAGTTAGCTCTCCTTGGGAATAATGTTTCTGTAGTGCAGTAACACAGTAGCCCAGGTAGAGCAATGGGAAAATACACTGTTTCTGGTGTCTTTGCTAAATTGGTGTCTGGGCACTGCCTCATGTTGTGTAGATGTAAGCAGAGACCCTGCAGTGGAGTAAACCATAGAATCCTTGATACGGGTCCAGGAGCTTGTGGGGATCATTTAAAGGCTGCCCTAATTTTGCTGTGCTTTTCTAACTTTTGATGGCCCCACTTTATCCAGATTGTGTTTCTTCCCTCCCCCAGAGCACTTAGGGATGCTTTATGGCATCTGTGGGCCAAGGCAAAGATGCAGCTGGCAATGTAGGGAAAGAAAACTCAGAATCACCAACGTAAAAATAAGGTATCTTTTCCCCAGCAAAGTCCAGGGAATGTGCAGGGGCAGAATGAGGTGAGGGGTCTGTTTCACCCTGATTTATTGAAACCAGCCCACTCAAAGAGTCACTATGTCAAAGCAGAGTGTTTTAAACTTGGGAAGGGGTCAGTTATCCTCATAGTAGTCACTCAAGCAACCGAGATGGGAGATAAACTGGAAGGCAGTGTATGGGGACATGTGCACCCCAGTACACAGAGAGCAATGAGCAGATTCTGATTTTCCAGCTGCTGATTTCTGAAGGAGTATTTCTAAGGGACATGAATTCTATTCATACCTGGCTGCAGGTAAAAGCAGAGCACTTCTAAGCATATGCAGCATGAACCATTGTCATGGAAAGGACCAAACTTGTAAAGCTGAGGCAATGAGGAGGTAAGTGTACTGACATCCAAGGGGCACATGTTTGTCCTGATAACATAGGCAGGAAAAGAAGAAGAAACAGGGAGCATGTAAAGCTAATTTGGCATTTGTAGCTCACAAGCAATACACAGAATTGCAATGCAGAGGTGACTGGTGATGGTGCAGTATGGCTCCTGGATGGTCCCTTCTCTGGAGATAGCATATACATGCTATTTGTATCAGTCTTTCGTTTGCTTGTTTTTTCTTTACCAATGAAATAAACCCCCATGACTTCAACTTCCTTTTCAGTTTATTTCTCTGTAGGATTTTCCCATGCAAATTTCTATTGCTTGTTACCTGGGAACTATAGAATCATAGAATATTTAGTGTAAGCGACCTTAAGGCTCATCCAGTTCCAACCCCCTGCCACGGGCAGGGACCCCTTCCACTAGAACAGGCTGCTCCAAGCCCCTGCCCTTGAACGCTTTCAGCCAGAATAAATAATATATAATGCAGCATTTTAGCACTGGATATTTGGATGACTCAACAAAAAAGCACATACTGCTCAGTCCTGCCCTGCAGTCTTCCACCTACTCATAAATACAGCACATTCCTATCTGTGCACTGCTCTCGTCGTGATCTTGCTGTTGTTCCTGTTCTATTTTAGTGTGGATACAACTTTGTGCCAGTGTCCAGGTTGGTGTAAAAAAGATCCAGGTAACACATGGCAAATTCACCACGAGAGAGAAGAAAGAAAATGCAGCATTTCAGTTACAACAAGGGTAAGTGAAGCACTCACCTGGAATGCTTCCATGTACCTGGAAACATACTCTTGTTTCATGCAGCATAATTTCTCTTGGAAAACCAATGCTTTAAAAACAGTATTCAATGGACTTGGGAGTGGGGGTGTTGTGGGGCAAAAGGTCCTCTGCAGTTTCTTAATGCTTGAAATCCATCCCTGAAATCCATCCCTGAGTACTTTCATCCCTAATTAAAGGTCACCTATTGGTTCGAGAACAACTGTTAATGAAGAGTTTAATTATCCAGATGACAGTTGTAAAATCCTGCTCCTGGGCTTGAATATTTTAAAGCAACAAGGCTCAGATTTTCTAATGTATGCATATAACCAAGTACTTAGACCAAAAGCTCGCTGTGGAGAAGCGTGTGTATGTGTAATTCACATTTGCATACACAATGAGAGATTACACTCTGCCCATATATTAAAGATGCAAATCTGTAAGGAGGTTTTTCTCTGTTTACTTGACCATTTAACCAGACCCGCCTTTCTTTTCTGTTCTTTCATTCAGGGAGGGGGAAGAATGGTTAAATTATTCCTCAAGGATGAATCATTTCACATTATTAACTCTTCTTAACAACAAAGCTGTATAAATTAAATATAAGATTATCTGCTGTGTCCTCAGTGGAATGATTAGGAGGGAATTTACAGGAAAGAAATGTGGTCAAATGATTTGAAGACTTTCTAAATGGGATGCAAAGCCTCACCTTGCATTCTTAACAAGCTCAAATGTAGACCTGCCTTCTAATGAGCAAACCCTGCTTGGCATATCTGTGCAACCCCCAGATCAGTGTTATAAAGAAAATGGCTCATGGTTACTTTCTCTGCTGGGTCAGGTTTTTGTTCTGTTGATGCTTTTGACCAGCTGCTCCTATTACCTTTACCTGTGGTGGCAATTTTTGTGATACGATCTTTAGTCCAACAAGCCAAAGCAGCCCCATTTGTCACTTCCTATCACAACACCAGATATGTGTTTCTCAGGGGTGTCACGTATGGGTTCCCCACCAGGTGCATGGCTGAAAGAATGATGCAAGCAGATGGAGTACAGTATCTTCACTGCCAGCACAGTCTCTTTATGTCATGCTATTACTAATACCATAAGGGCAAAGACAGTTGTAACTCCTTAACTAGGCATTTTCTGGGGCTTTGTGGAGACTGAAATGCAAGTGCCATATAAAGGTAGGGAGGAAAACCAGAAGGTATTTCAAGGCCAGGCTGGACAAGTGAGCAACCTGGTCTAGTGGAAGGTGTCCCTGTCTATGGCAGGGTGATTGGAACTGGATGATCTTAAGGTCCTTTCCAACTCAAACCGTTCTTTCTATGATTCTATGACAGGTACTACAATGTTGTTGACTATCAGATGCTCTTTGAAGCACGCTAGCAATGGGCTCCAACTTAGAACAACTCCAATTTTTTTTGTCATGAGTCAGAGCTAGGCTTTGACTCTGTTTCCTTTTTATGAGTGGCCTCTCTATCCCACACACAATGTGCACACACAGACACACACTTATTTGAACAGAACACTCAAAAAAACAGAGCTCCAAGCCCTGGCTAGAAAACAGATGGAAAGAAAATTGGAGTGCATCATACAAAAAGAGCCATTTATATATGTTAAAAGCAGAGAAAAATGCCTATCAAAGTTCTGTCAATGATTTTTGTCTTACTTCATAAGAAATGTGAATAATAGAAGAGATTGGTTAAAACAAAGACAGATCAGTGTTGCTAAGTTACCTGTTTAAGAGGTTTCAAACATCCCTTTCTGTGCTTCGTTAACTCTCCAGGAGGCTACAGGAGAATTTTCTTTGCAGAGTCTCATCATTTGAGTTTCATCTGTAGGTCACAGTGACCTGACTGTGGAGGCTGTGCCACATAATGGAGCTCTCCAGATAAGCAGTAACATTTATTGCATACTTTGTCAGCGTATCTCTGGCCATACACTTGTTCTCAAGGCACTTTGTTTTGATATTGGCTTTATTAAAAGAGATTTCAGAAAGGGAAATGTAAAATAGTTGAAAGATAACACACATAAACATGTTGTTCAGAGCTGAGAAAATCCGCACCAGACCATCAGGCTTTCTTTACGTTACAGGCATGAATAAAATGTATCTTGCTTTTTTTTCCCCCTTACACTGCTTTCTTCATAGAAAAAACACTGCTTTAAAAAATTGCTATCAATAGACCAATATCTTCCACAGGGCAAGACACAGGTCCTACAATGCCCCTCACAATTTGGAAGATGCTTAAAATTAAAATCCAAAGAGTAGTGAAAGCCAAGGAGATCTGAGGACTATAAGAAGGAGATTTCTGTTTTCGTGGTGGAATCACCATCCCTGGAAGTGTTCAAATGCTGTATAGACAAGGCCCTCAGTGACATGGTTTAGTGGTGGCCTTGGCAGTGCTGGGGGAAGTGGTCAGACTCGGTCATTTTAAAGTTCTTTTCCAATCTGGTTGATTCTGTGATTCTATGATCTTGACAACCACATGGTCAGGGTCCTCCCAGCTTTGGAGCTGGTGCCACAGCCTGAGCTACCTTCAGAGCTCAGGGCAAGATGATATGTGCCTCAAGCATTTCTGTGCTGTCCTTCTGCTAGGGATGAGGCAAGGTGTCCCATTACACAGGTTCTATGTTCTCTTTAAGTATGATCCCTTGTCTTTTCTGGAGGAAGAGTTCTCTCACTCTTGCTACATGATACAACCCTGCAAGGTTGCTGTTTAGGAGTGATTTATTTGTAAAGCATATTCAACCATGTCCTGATTCTGGGGAGTGGTTTTGCATGAAGTAGAAGAGTTGTACCAAGTTTATGCACCAGACAGATGTAGCTGTGGGAGAATGTACATGACTGGCTTGTGGACTTATGCCTGCACTTCCCTGAACTGCCAGGTCTCATCCTACTGATTTGCAAATGGCCAGGGCCCAGTGACACACTACAAGAATTTGCCCTATTTATCAACAAAAATAGGCTAGGATTTGCCAAAAAACACCCCTCGATTTTGGGCCAAAAATAGATTCAAGAGTCTTTTTTTAATACAAGACTATTTGTCTTTTTGGAATATCATCATTCAAACACTACTATTGGGATGGGGTTTAATGGCTGCACACCAGTACACTGTATATGACATAAAGCATTTGTGAAGAAATGATTCCTCAGAAAAGCTTCCCAGCGATAGAAAAACTATCTTTCCTGTTTTTCATTCTTCCTTCTCCTGAACCCTGGAGGGAGTGTTACTTGTGTTGAGTAATGAAATTTCCCTCTCCAAAACACATTATCTTTGATCTCCACTGTTTTATGCACTAGAGAGCTGACGCTTCCGTTCCTGTCTGGGACTGAACGAATAATCATCTCCTGTAGTTATTCACATCAGGTCAGATGCAGAAATGTGAAGCTGGTGACAGGGGAAATTATGGATAGAAGCAGCAGGAATTGCTCCTGAAATTTTAGGACTTGTGGGCAGGAAATATTCAAAGCAAATCACATTTAACTATGAAGGCTCCACAGATTTATAATCTCATGGGGCAAAACCTTGAATTGTTTGTGAGGTGTGAATGAAGCCCAGACTCCTGGCCTATTTTTTTCTTTATGCCCATATACCCACATGATCAGCATGAGAAAATCCTACCCAACCCTCAAGCATTGGTGTGATTTGGAATGAGTAACCCTCAAAAAGGTTGATATTCAAATCATGTAAGAAGTCTGTATGTTCATTCAGGTATTATTCAAAAGCCTTATACAATCAGGAAATCTTGATTAAGATGTATTTGTGTTATTTCAACACATGCAGTGGATGGTTTCTTTCAGGTCTTTCAATCTAGACCATCCTCTGAATGTGCAAGTGGAGTTTTTTGGGTTTTTTTAAAAAGGGAAAGGGTAAGAGAACTTTTAGGATTTCACAAAAACTTTCTTTCAGGTTTTCAAAAGCCTGTTTAGATTTATTATCATTTACATAGCCCAGATAATGTAATGCACTAATACTGCTGTATGACAAATCTGCCTCAGGTATCACGTTAGAGCAGCCCATTGACCCATCCTGCATACCCAAGGGGCTCAGCCACACAAAAGTGACTTCAACCCAACTTTGAGAGATCAAGTTGAGAAAACATCTCCCTTATTATGAAGGGTTTCCCCTGCTCTAGCTCACCTTGAAAACAAACCCAACCAGAAAATCCTTGTTCCAAACTCAGATGAAATTTGGTTCTCGATGAGTGTGCCAAGCTACAGCAACACAAATCCCACTCAAAGTGACACTTCTGTGCAGAGGAAGGCAGATTCATGCATACAAACATCAGCTGGAGATGTCTCCTGCCCCTCTGCTGTGGTCAACAGAAATAAATTAACACAAAACATGCACTATTCTTATTTGTACTAAGTCTGTGCTGAAGGAAGGCGTTCAGTTTGCCTTCTGTCTCCTGTAACCTCAGGAGATATGATTAATGAAAAGAGCCAATTCTATGTCATTGTTACAACATGCTTCACAGGCAAAAAAACCCCCTAGTTTTACATCTTTTTATCTTTCACTCTATATAACCAGTGCTTAATTCTCACTAAGCAGCTAACATCTTCCTAGAATTAAGGGTTGTCTCTGCCTATAGGGTGGGAGACACCAGTTTATAATCTCATTTTGTGAAACAATCCCACAAGAACACTTCAGGACATGCTGAAGTTTTGTTCTTTGCTCACGATGTTGAAGGCGGTGTGTTAGGCTGTTCATGGAACTAAACTAGGAAAGTGAAAATAAATTATTCTTTTTGTCATAAAAAAAGAGTTTAGAAGCTATGCTAACGTCATCATTCAAATTCACGGTTGAAACTGATTATCACACTGCCTCAGACACGAATTCACGCAAGCATTTTAAGTGACTCAGAGGAACCAATGTATAAGTAGTTCCATCACTGCTTTTTGATGCAGGAGGGCAATGGCCATTTCTCGTGTGGAAATTATGAGCAGATGAGGTCGTCTCTGTTCTGTAAATCTGGGCTTGCATTTCACAGCAACCAAACTTGCTCAATAAAATAAAGAAATCCCTGCGGAAAGTCTTTGTGAAAATGGCGTAGAGGAAAGGGTTTGCACAGGAATTGATGGGGTAAAACAAAACCAGAAGGATCTTGGATTTGGAGACTGTGATGAGAGGAACCTTGAGTGAGGCTGATATTGCAAAGAAAGATATTGGTGCCATGCAGAGGAAATCTGTGAAGATCAGTATGGCCATGCGCTTGGCAATCTTGGTGTCACTGTTTGAAGAGACCACATTAGGGTTTCTCACAGTAAAGTAGATGCAGATATAGCAGGCACATATAATCATGAATGCCAGTACATTCAACACTAAAAGAAATACAACATACCCCTGAGAAAACAGTGTTTCTATATCCATAGGCAAACAGATGCTGACCTTCATGTAGCTGCTGACTCCAACTATGGGAAGAAGTGCCACCGTGAAAGCAAACATCCAGCCAAGAATCATTACAATCACAGCATGACGAAGTCGAACCTTGCGGTGCAGCTGCATGGCATAGGTGATGGTGTGCCACCTTTCCAGAGTTATCACGGTCAGTGTGTAGACTGAGAGTTCACTTGCAAACACTGTAAAAAATCCTGCAGCATTGCATCCTGCCCCAGTTTGCCAGTCTATGGCGTAGTTGTAGTACTGGCTTTTCGTCTGGATATCTACAGATGCAATAAACAATAGGTAGATACCTGTGCAGAGGTCTGCAAATGCAAGATTGCACATTAGAAAGCGAGGTACGGTGAGTTTGTATTGGCTGCTTATTAAAATAATGAGGACAACTATGTTCCCAGTGATAGCTAAAATGCTGATAAACCATATCAGAACTCTCAGAGTGTCGTAGCCCATGATATCTTCACATGGATTGAAAGCATCAGGTTTAGGTGAGCAAGCTACATTAACTACTTTATTGCACAAACCATAGTCAAATTCATTCTCTGCTGGATCAAATCCTATGCCATAGCTGGAACTATCATCTTCAGCTGCAGATTGTCTACGTATCTTATTGCCAGGCTGCTCATCAAGGTCTTGCTTGTTCTGAGATGATATACTACATATTGGATGTAATTCAGTGCTGAAATTTTAAGAAGAGTAGAGTTAGAAACTGACAGCATGTGACATACAACAAACACAAAATCATCCCATTTCCATTAACAGCTCAGTTTTTCTGGGTAGCTGATTATATAGACTACCTTGGAGCTTGAAATCGATAGTCTGTCTGGTTCCTATTTATAAAAATATTACATAGAAGTGTAAAGGGTTTGGAAACATCATAAAATGTAAGGGAAAGGAAAGCCTAACATTTGCCTTAGTAACACTCATGATGCAGTTCTGCACGTGGATCATGCATTGTGTAAGAAGCCTCCCTTGTTTCAGGTAGATTTCTCGCGTAACCTGTCACTGATAAGTTTTGTGTTTGGCTTTATTTTCTAGACTATTAATCTATGCCCTTCTTCATGCCTAGACCAACAGAAGATAGATAGAAATGCTTTGGTTGAGAAGAAAAGAAGGATGATCAGCTTCATCAATCTCAGAAACAAACATCAAAATGTATCAACAGGAAATAAAGGGTCAGATTTTACAACTGCTTCTCCTAGGCTGCCTTTGAAGTTTGCTGTCTCAGACACATGCATCCATAGTTTTGTGTAAGATGGAGCCAGGCCTAATCTGATTTAGGAAATAAAACAGCTGACAGTGTGTTTCAAAACCAACATAGTTCAGCTCTGCCTACTTTAATCTACAGCCCAGACATCAGTTTAGGTGTGTGATTTCTAGAGAGGACGCCATCTTATCTTCTACCCTGACTTGCGGTGCAGCTGAGAAAAGAGCTTTCTAGGCAAGTTTTAGGTTGAAAATTTTAAAGATCTGGTAGCAGCTTAAAAGGGAGACTTTTTTTTTGTAACCTACTTTTACCCTTTGACTTTGTACACTCTCTACATCCTCCAGAAATTGAATTTAAAAGGTCTGCAAGAAAGGAAAACTAATGAAGGCCCAGCATCAGAAGGTGAGGGACATTTCCTATGAGGTTCTGAACATCCTCTACTATTATCAATATTTTTCATCTTGCCTGTCAACTGAGGCAAAAAACTGATTTTCTGTGAGGTCAAATATGTACTATGAAGGTCACAACAGCAATAACAAGGCATTACGTTTTGCTCCCCTGTGTTCTGCTCGCATAAGGATGAGTGAGGGGTCCAGTGTATTGATCAATATATCAACGGTTCTCTAGCTGAAAGGGAATATATGCCCCTAAGGAGCAATAAAGGGAGAGAAAGTCCCTCAGTTTTGAGTGAAAAAGGCACTCGAGGGCACTGAAAGCTACTGTAATTGGTGGTGCTTCAGCAGTGAACTGAGGGAAATGTTTTTATCCAGTCATTTCTCAGCTAGGAGTTAAAAATAAACCTTTTCTCAAATTATGGAGGCACCGCCTGGAGCTAAATTTGTCCCCTGAAGAGACTGCTATGTAAAGCCAGTTAAGTATTTCTGATTATTACACTCGATTAATTCTTGAGTTACTTTACAGCGAGTGATCCCGAAGAAAACCAGGGTTCCACAGAGGTTTAGCTGTTCTTTTTGCTCTGAGGATGGGTGGTGAGGAGTCTTCTTACTGGTCAACTGCAAGCAGGTAAGATGGGCAGTTGCAAACTGCTCTGGTACTGATTGCTTACCAGCTCTTTGCCCTTGAGTATTTGCTCTTTGGATAATGTGGTGCATTCAAAGCCACAAGTTAAAACACAGTTTGGCAAAGGATAGGTCCTTGTTTTCTTACGAGATGGTAGGTGTTGTAGCACTGCGTTTATTCAGTCTCTGTGTATCCTTGTGTTACTGTTTAACGTTGCTTTGCTCAAGCAAAGCCTCTGAAAACAGAGAAAGGACAACTTAAAGAATAAAGTTAAAATTGGTAGAGTGCTCTGACGAAAATGAACAAAAAAGACTACCTTTGTGCAAGCCATTATTTTATGTGCTTCATTTGGATCCAGTGACAGCAGACTATTGTGTGCTGAGGAACACGCTCAGCAGAATAAATAGTCCCAACTTAGGTTCTGTGTTAAGCCCTATCTCAAAGCGATCATCCTCACCAAAAAGTGACACCAAGCGAGCTGTGAGCAGCTGATACCATGTTCTCATGACACAAGGCCCAAACATGACTATTGATGCACACCTTTGCATGCCTTTTGCAGCCCAAGCGTCACTGGGGCCATAGAATTTGTGAATATCTAGGCCTAACCCTAATGTAAATGGCATCATGGAGATGAGGGTTAAGGCCGAGCGCCATGGCTGGCACAGATAAGAAAGTTGCGGAAAGAGTAATATTGATACTGTGTAATGCTCTCCTTTGCATGCCTTTTACAGCTCCAGTATCCCTGGAGCTGTAGGCTTTGAGGATCTCTGCACCCTAACCCTAATAGATGTTGCCACCATAGAGATGAGGTCTACATCCCCAGCACCATGGCTGGCCCAGATAAAAAAGGCGTGGAAGGAGTAATGTTGCTGCTGTGCCAAGCTCCCATTTGATTGCCTTTTGCAGGCCCAGTGTCCCTGGAGCTGTAGGCTTTGTAGATCTTTGCCTACCCCAAGCCTATCCCTAATTTAAGCCGCCACTATAGAGATGAGGTCTACATCCCCCAGCACAATGACTGGACCAGATGAAAAAGGTGAAGGTGTGGAAGAAGCAATGTTGGCGCTGTGCAATGCTCCCCTTGGCATGCCTTTTGCAGCACCAGTGTCCCTGGAGCTGTAGGCTTTGTGGATCGCTGAACCCTAACTCTAACCCTAACTCTAAATGTAAGCGGCGTCATGGAGATGAGGCCTGTGTCCCTACCACCTTGTCTGACCCAGATAAGAAAGGTGTGGAAGGAGTAATGTTGGCATCTCTTTTGAAACCTAAGTGCCTTTGGATATGTAGGACCTGTGGATTCCTTAATCCTAACCCTACACCTAACCGTAACACTAATGTAAGCAGCATCATGGAGATGATACCTATGTCCTGAGCACTTGCTGAGAGGCACCAGAAAGAAAAACAAATGAAATCACTTACTTTTGTCTTTTCCAGTTTGTAAATGCACAGCAATGGCTGGGATAGGTGAAGTTTGCCTCAATCAAAGCTCTGAATTTGCTTAAATCAGGAAGCTTTTTTAAATTGTATGTAGACCTTGCTCTTAGCTTCTTAATGAGTTCTAATCCATGACTTGGCAGGAAGCTGATTCTCGTCCTTGAAATATCCCTTTAAGAAAACATAAGAAAATCTTGGTAAAAAGCAAATTTACTTCTTCTCGACAGTGGATATGTGGTTTGGACTGTCCTACTCATTCTCAGAGTAGTGACTAGAAAGAGATCAGCTGGAAATGTACACTGAAAAGAGGATCCTGGGATAAATTACTTGTTCCTCCAGGAAACCTGAACTAATATCCATTGCCAACAACAATCAAATTATGTTAGTCTGGTCTCAGAAAAAATTCTCTATGTTAGAATTAGCAGGGACATAAACCATTAGTACCATATGATACTGGGTTTAGTAACTACCCAGTAAATACAACAATCATCCCACAGTACTGCTGCAGGATAAAAAAGGCTGACAAAATCACAACAGAAGTTTACTACGTGAACATCACATCAGGGGAAGGCTGCTGTGGAAAAAGCACTAAACACAAAAAGAGGAACTCATGTAGGGGTACGCATGTGAGGAGAGACTGGGATATCAGGTCTTGTACTCATTAGGAAGAGAAAGAGATCAAAGAGAGACATGGGTGAGCTGGTTCGAACTATGAGGAACAAAAATAAGAAAACATTTTCAGAGGTTTGAAAAATAAAGGCAGCACGGACTGAAGGCGAGAAAGGGGCAAGATTACAGGAGGTTTGGAGAGATGTATTTATATGGAAGGCAATTACTGTGTGGGACAGGTTATCAAAGGCAGCGATGGAACCAGCAGCTACAAATGTATTAAAGAGATCATTCGGGCTTTTAAAAGGAAACCCATTGTGCAAGCACTAAATCTTGACCTGTGCCTTGAAGGTCGGGAAAGGGAAGAAGGACGAAGGGTGCTCCATCTCCAGGATAAGAAATACTTGGGAACGCGCCCCAGTGGCTCCAGGATGTAACAGCTGGGGCAAAACATTCCCACATTTCCCTCACCAAGGCACAAACTGTGTCCCTTGGCTTGTGACAGCAGGAGAGCACACTCCTTTCTCTGAGAAGCAACAATAAAATGAACTGCACAAAATCACCCTGTCCCCCCTTAGCCCCTGTGCTCTTATGACCTGAGGCTGATCCAGGATGCAGTGTTGGCTGAGGCTGCTCTGCGCTTTAGTCTCCAACAAAAGAAAGGAAATTTCCCTGATCAAGGAATTGGACTGACAGTATTTGTAATTTTCTCCATGACTCCTCCAACGTACAGTATCCAATTAATCTAACTAATTATCCAATTAATAACAACAAGAAGTCAGGACAACCTATTGTTTGATCCCTATAACCCAACACAAAATCAGAATAGATTTTTATTATCATCATATTAATGCAGTAAAATGTCGTGTGAGGAGGAGACCAGGTTTTAGCAGCATGTAATAAAGTTTAGACAGCTGCTATGTACCATATCCACACTTGCAACGCTGTTCTGAGAAACGAAATGAATACCAGGAAATGGCTCTATTTGAACTCACAGTTAGTGATAGCTAGCTTAGGGTGGCCAAGTCTAACAAATCCATAGGCAGCTAGTAAGGCAGATAGTAAAGTCAACGGTGGGTAAAGATGATCTTTGTGTCCATACTGTGCTCACAGTTGAAGCTTTGCCTCCAGGCTCTGAAGGGATATGTCACCTTCAATAACTGGACCAGGAACTGTGGCAACAGAGGAACAAGGCTGCACTCCTCTACCCTAATCTGGGGCCATGACTTCTACTGGCAGGGCAAGACAGACCAGTGGAGCCAGAAATGCTCTGAACTTCTGCAGGTCAGGCTGAGAGCAGCCATGCTGTGGTCCTAAGGTTGTTCTGGGCCTGACCTGCTTCTCACAGGAGCTAAAAGAAGCAGCTGACAAGAAATATTAGGCTATTGGTACCTGACTTAGATGCTTGAGGAGGTAATTAGGTTACAATAAGCAGCTGCGATTGTTTCATGGACTGGCTGTTGCCCTTAGTATGCCGCTGCCTACATACATATATATATGTACATGTACTTATGTCTCAACAACTAAACAGCAGTTTTCTGCCTAAATCCGCTGACAGCATCACTCATGGCATCGTTGAGAGCCTGTGGAACTTCATAAGGGCTCATAATTCTCAACAGGAGCATGGAAAATGTTTCCTTTGTCTTGTTAGTTAAAAATCTTTACTGAGTCTCAACTATGAATAGGAGTATCACCTAGACTTAAAAAATAGCTAAAATGTCACTGGATCTCTGGCCATCTTTAAATAATTTTATAAATATTAAATATTTTTCTATTCTTTTCTTCTTTAAAAAAAAATAATTCTTTTTATGCTCATTATTGCACATAAATTGGAGTGAGTTAGAGAAAGTGCTGTTGTTGGTATGTCTGTTAGGGATAGTTATCAATACACCACTGACAAGCCCTCAGATAACAAACACAGACATTGTGCAGGTGGTTTAGTAACTTACTCAACTGAGTCACTACACACGGACCTCAGTGCAGAGGTTCTCTGGGACACTGCTGTCTAGTCAGAAGCTTAATAAATTAAATTAGCATGATGAACAACACAATAAAGTGGCAGTAGGAAAACAAACCAGAAAGCACCAGTGACTGGAATACATGTGTTTGTATTATTATTGCTTGGCTGCTAGTCATCAGCCTTGACAGCAGCCAGCTCAGGAACTGCAAAATGAATCTGACTGCTCTTCCAATCACTTCTCTTTCCCACTGGGAGTCTCTGTTGGATTAGCAAAACTACTGACCAACTGATGAGGTCTGAAAGGCACATAAAGAAACAGCAAGAATTGGCTGGTGGAGCAGAGATCAGCGAGTCACCAATCAGGCTGATTGGTGAGATATATTTCCCTGTGCTCTAGGGGCTCAGCTGATGATGTGGGGATTGACTAGAGTTCTCCTGTGGCCCCCATATGTGGATTTCCCATTGAAGACAAATTGCAAGGATAGGATGGACCACAGCCATACCTTGCCCTGCACCCAAGTGAGGATGCAGCCAAAGAACTCCTAAGGACTTCAGTAAAAGCTGATGCAAGCCACTACAGCTCTGGGAGCATCAGAAGATGATTAAATGAGACAATATGGCTGAAAATTGAAGCTATGAAATTCCAAGTTGGAAATACAGTGTGTTTCTTTATAGAATGAATACGTATTGGTGCGCAAGTAATTAGCTATTTGATTTCCTTGCCTACCGTCAGCGCTGAAATCCTTTAAAACTTGATGTCTTTCTAGATGATGGTATTCTAATTCAGTCAAGATCTGTAAGCCGGAGAGGAACTGATTTACTGGTGTGTGAAACTGTGTAGCCTGTACGAGGGCTAAGATTGGTGCTTTCTGATGTTACTATTCATGTTTGTGTTTCTTCACACTATTTTAATATGCTGTATTATAAACCAGAAGTTGGTATAATTTGACTGTAGAAGAGTGATTCAGGAAGATCAAGAGTTAAAACATCCTAACATTCATTTTAATAAAATAATGCAGTCTGCAACACAGATTTGACTGCAGCAACACAATTTGTCCCAGCAAAGAATGAGTATGGGTCAGTCATTTCCGTACGTGCATTCCTGGTGTACACTACAGTGATGGATAAGTAAGAAGGCTCTTATCCTGATGGCAGTCAGGATAAAAGGTAATTTCCCATCCATGTAATAGTGGATGTATTGGTAATGGAACAGAAAACTTCTTACACAAATATCTCAGTGTTAGCAATTGAACTATCAAAGGAATATGAACTACAGCCAAATCAATTTGATAAACTTCCAGAATATGATTGTATCAGCTGCAGCTTGCAAAGAAAATGCATTTACTTTTCACTACAGGAAAGAATGCTTTTCAAAAGGAACATCTATGATCTCACTGCTCAAATGATGCTTCACTAGCAGTCTTTTCCAAAGAAAAAGACACTGTGAGGGATTGATAGAAGTGGAGCAGAATGCAGAAACCCGTATCACATATAACTCAGTTCTTTGTATCACAGGTGCACTGACCATCACAATATGGAAAGAAGGCCTTCAGAAGAGCTCTGATACGAACTCAAGACATTATTCTCTTTTTGTAGATTTCTAACCTCTGTGTAAAATCTTCCAACAGCTCCAGTGACTCCCGTTCACCCTTTCTGGTAAACTCTTAACCCTCTCTGGACATCCAGGATATATGGGCTCTGATGAATTGGTGAGACAAAATATGACTCTCATGTCTCTGTTGCAGCTCTTCTGTGTTGTGCCCTGTGCTGAGCACACAAGCAGTTGTGCACACTTACAGGTGTTTTCAGACCCCATGGCAAACCATTGAGGTAATGGTGACTGAGATCCATGAGCATTCTTACTGCAGAATTTTCTACTGCTAAGGTCTTTCTTTCCAGCTTACCGCCCACCAAAGACACCTTCCTGTAACTGCATGAGATATATCTCATACCTAGCTAATCCCTGTAGGCTAGGGAATTTATCTTCAGAATTAAGCCTTTAGAGATGCAGTGGCAGATCTTCAGTGGTGAGCAATTCAGATTTAAGCACTCAGGACCCACTCACCTATTCTTGATCTTGCTCAACCAAAAAAACTAAGCATTTTTCTCTGGAAAAACCCCCCAAAGCAGATCCATTCTCTTACAGAGCTTAATCAGCTGGGGAGAGGAATCTGGATCTAAATTCCTGGATCCAAATTCTCCCCAAAACTTGAGGACAAAGTAAAAATATGGATCTAGACTGAAATTTCAGTTATAGCTTCCAATATATACCTCCAATTTTGAACTCCAATGTTTATGAGATGTTGAGATGCAGACTGACATTTGTGTGTTCTTCTCTATTCTCTTCTAGGGAGTTAATGAGAAAATACTGTCTGAATATTACTTACAAAACAATAGGCCCACTGGCTCCTTGGAAGACCTCATTTGGTAGTCTTTCGAGGTTGTGATTATCACTTAGATTTCTGAAAAACCACAAAAATATTCATGCTAAAACAATCTGAGATTAAAATAGCCCCTGTAGCAGTTACTACCTTCTAATGATTGCTTTTCAGAATAGCAAACAATAGAAATTGTTACAGCTCATCCAGGAAGGTCCCATTAAATGCATGATCCTCTATTTCCTGAATCCCATTTTTATTCAGCCATCTGTAATAGAGGGAGAGCTTTGTTATTCATGCTTCATAACTAAAATGTATATAATTCACATCCATGAAAGGAATCTCAAACAAATAAAATTATTAAATGCATATTCAAATGGTGACATGTCTATAAATTCTAGCAAGTAGTATCCCAGGAGCTGGAGGAAGGCTTTTGGAAAGTAGACATGAGTAGGGCAGATAGGTGCTACCATCAGAGATGACAGCTGGAGCAAGGGCAGAGCTGATGAAGTTGCTGGTACTGGAAGCAGCAGCAGAATCAGCAAGGCTGTTCCAGCTTAATCCCAGGACGGGTGAGACCAGGATCTTTCCTGCTAGTGCTGTTGGTGCCACTTAGTTTGACTTCTTTCATGATGCTTTTTAAACACTGGGCCACAGCTTAACCTTTGCCAGGACCAAAGTGGGGGGGTGGTGGTGCCAAACCTCCCAGGAAGTGGCTGATTCCTCCTACATCTGCTGCCTTGAGAAATTACACTCCCTGTCTGCTCTGCTGCCCCAGTCCCACCTCCCCAGGCTTCCTCCCCCAAGAGGAGACAGAGGTATGAACCTGGGAATTGAAGCTCCTGGGGCTTTCTGCCAATTTGTCACTGAAGTGCATTAACTAATTAAGGTTTAATGTCCTTCCCTCCATGTCCTAAAAATTTACATTTGGGTCAGTTATATTTATCATCTTTATGATGCAATCTTTCATCTCGCTTTAAATGTCACTTTGCAACTCGCACCCTCTCCAACAGGCAGTGACAGGTCTGATTGATGGCAAAAATGGCCTGATTTAATTAAACTGTCAGCAAACCTGGATGTTTTGTTTTTAACTCACACTGGAAGCTGGGAATGTGAGTGACCCACTTAGATAAGGTCTGAAGAGGTGAGCTAAGGTCACCATGAAAACCAGTTATGGGTCTGGCTGAAAGGATTACCCTTTTGACCATGACAGGCAGATGTACACAGTTCTGTGTCTATAATGTCTGTAAGGTCAAATGAGGAGAACTGTCACCGTCTCCTTCACTTGCAAGCTCTATTAGGCAGAAGTTAAACAGGCACAGAGGAGAGACATGTCCCTGCTTATAGCATTTAAAACATTTATTATATTACATTGATCTTGTCCATTCATAACTGTCAGGCTGATATATATGCTTTTAATCACAGATTAGCATTTACTGCATTCTTTCACTGAGCATGATGCTATGAAATGAGATACTAAGGTTGTAAAACCAGAGTCACTGTTGCCATACAGTGTGGACTATACACTCCCATCACCTGGCTAATTGAATTCAAATAGTAAAAATAGTAAAAAAGATTTTACCTAAATCCCAAGACCCCATTATACTACATACAGACAAGTTTCTGTTGACACAAACTCTCCTCTCCTCTCCAGCCTTATCAACTCCACTAACTCTTACATTAGTAGCAAGTGACAATGGAGGCAGAGACGCTGAGCTTGGACAAGAAAAGCCTAATCAGGGACTGTCAAAGCACACAGGCAGGGCCTCCATCCAAAGGGAGAACTATAGCAGAGTCAGGACATCATGTGATCAGGTGATGGTGGCCAGGTCTCCTTGCACACATTGCAGGAAGCAGGGCAAAGCAGCCACAGCTTCTCTGGGCAACCTGTGCCAGGGTCTCACCACCCTCACAGGGAAGAATTTCTTCCTTACATGTAACCTAAATCTCACCTGTTTGAACCCATTACCCCTTGTCCTCTCACTATACTCCCTGATGGGGACAATATTGATGGTCTGACCTTGCTCCCATAAAGATCAATGTGAGCCCATTCAGTCAATCAGATCTTGCTTGTCTACTTCAGGATGTGAAGCAAACTGCACACACACAGAGTGGGAAAGTTTTCCAGTCTGGTCACTGGTTAGGTGAAATGAAGACAGCTTGTTAGCAAGCAAACAGTAGGTTTTGATATACCAACAGAAGCAATCAGTCAGATAGTTCATTAAAATACATGACTGTTCAAGTCAAATGTGGAGTCATCTAACCATGGAGCTTGAAACTGTGTTGTGAACTGGCCTGTATCAATGCATTAATATTGTGTGCATTTCCACAACATCTACATATATTTTGCCAGAGTAATAAATGCCTTTGAATGATGTGTCTGAGTGTAAATATTTATGAGTCATGCTATCCTTTTGAAAACAATTTGTATCACATGGAACTGTTGTTGTAGGTGGAATATGTTTAACCTTGGCATCAGTAATTACTAAATATGCTGTATGCTGTGCTTCTAAAGTAAAGAGTAGGATTAGAATACAACAAAAACTCACAAAGGCATTAATTTTTCATGGCAGGGTAACAGAACACATGGATTTCAGGGATAGGGAAGAAGCCTAAAACCTCAGCTTGAATTTGGAAACTTATGAAATAGTGCCCATCCCCTGATTTTCTTGGCCTATTCAGGAAAAAAAAAGCCAACAAGAAGATCAATGAATTTTCTAAGTCTTACTCACAGAATCAAATTTTCAGAACTCAGGCCCATGAATGAATTCCTTTCAATTGTACGTATATTGATATTGTCTTGAATATCCCTGAAAAATAAAATACAGTAGAAACCATTGTATCATGTACACAATAATAGATAATTCTGTACCTCTTGTGAGCCTTTCAATACTGTACACTATTTCCACCACAGTATTTTTCCATGCATACAATTTGAGGAAGTATTATAGAGGAAGGGTAACAAGTTAAGTTTTTAAGATGTTTTGTCTGCAGAGCACAAATGATGAGTTTTCCCGGTAAAAAAGACTGGAGCAAAGTGTTTCCATCACCCCCATACTTCCCTCCCAGATAGGCTGAAGTCATTAAAATGCATAAAGGCTTTCGTCTCATAACCCTCCTAAGGTCTCATAACCACTTACAAGGTGGATGAGATGAGATGGTTCCTTCAGCAAACAAACTACCCAGAAAATGCAAGCTGAGGAGCCACCCCTTCTCGCAGCCTCCCAGCCAGAAGAAGGGAAAGTCGTTAGCCTTTTTGGCCTGGCCTACCAACCCATGAATCATTTCCACCCAAAGCCCCCCCATGTCAACAGGGTTGCTTATATGCTTTGTATGTGCTTAAGAACTTATGACCCGGGACCCCTGTCAATGTGGTTTGTAGACTGACATGCCTACTTGTCAGTTCATTCAGCAGTTCTGACTGATATATACATTCTGTTGCTTGCTCAAAATAGACCTCAAAGAAGTTAAATAGGATTACTCATAATTTAGAGTGGGATATGGTTGTTTTCATGCTGTTTCTGTTGGAAAGCACAATATTATATTAATTATCTGAAAGCTTGAAATTAAGTGCGGCTCCAAAATTATCTCACACTGACAGCTGAATATGGCCACAGCTCTGCATTGAGTGATACTTACAGAGAGGCCTCATTCTGCAAACTGAGGTCAGCACAGGTAGGAGTAGGGAGGGAGTGTGGCATCCATGCAGTGAAGTGTATCCCTTTGTTAAAGATCTGCACCAGCCCTTTATAAACATCTGTGACCAATCAAGATCTATCTTTGGGACTTAAAATATTGGCACAACTGAAGCCAATGGGAATTTTCTTATTGACCTCAGTGGGGCCAGAGTTTGAACCAAGGTCTAGTCTGGGACTCAAGCAGTATCAAGTCCTACTTAAAGTCATAGAATAGTTTGGGTTGGAAGGGACCTTAAAGCTCATCGAGTTCCAACCTCCTGCTACAGGCAGGACACCTTCCACTAGTCCAGGTTGCTCCAAGCCCCATCCAGCCTGGCCTTGAACACTGCCAGGGATGGGGCAGCCACAGCTTCTCTGGGCAACCTGTGCCAGGGCCTCACCACCCTCGCAAGGAAGAATTTCTTCCTGATGTCTTATCTAAACCTCTCCTCTGTCAGTTTAAAATCTTTTCCTCTTCTTACAGCAAAGTGAAGTGTTTCATCTGGAAAAACCCCAAACCATTTGCTCAGCAGGGCACAATAATTCAAGTATAGTTAACACTGTTGATAAACATACATAAGTATATCTATTCCTAGGAGGAATCTGTTGCATTTGCTTCATGGATCTGGGGAGCCCTGAAGTGCAGTTCTCAGAATTACATGTCAAGTATATTACATAAATCTATTTTTTAACTTATATATGTGCATACCATATACTCAGGCACCCCCTCTATGTTTTCAATGCATTTTTATTTATACCAATGGCCATTACTAAGGCAATTGCAGGATTAATGTTTCTGCAGCTTGAAATCTTCTAGTCATGGATTTGGACGTGCAAAACTTTGCCTGTGCATTAACAATATATCTTGGCCAAAGGAAGAGAAGAAATAGTTGCTTATTCCCTTTGTGTTCTGTCTGCAATTATACGAAGAACTGACTAAAAACCTTATTTTTCAGTGAAAAAATATGAAGCTTTTTCTGATGGCATTTTTTACCCAACCCCCCTGATGCTTTTACAGAAGGAAAAAGCACTTCACACAAAACTTTACACCAATGTGTTTTACAGTCCCTGCTGGCACCGGGCTTTTCCATAGGAAAAATATTTCATTCTCTGCACAGTTTTACTGCCAGTGGCAAAGAAAGAAAAGGGCATGGCAGAGATATTCCCCTGCATTTTCGTTTTGTTTTCTACCCTGTGATGTGGGTACCTCTCCGCAGGACACAGCTCCGAGATCAACCCTTCCCACGCAAGCCAGAGAATGGTCACCAGGTGGCAACACATTTCTGCTGCTGCCAGCCTGGTTTGGATTTCAGCTGGTGAAAGGGGAGTAAAAGGCTGTTACCCACCCTCTGAGCTACCCAGGCACACACTCACAGCGTAGTTAGAGTGGTCTGTAAAGTGCAAGTTATAATGCTTTGTGGAAGGGAGACCTAGAGAGAACTGAGGCCTTCAGGGCCGCATCATCATCGGTCCTAGAAAATTACAATCCAAAATGCTACCACATGAAGCTAATAAGCAAACACAAGGGGAATCACATCTTGAAAGAGGAATCATGTCTTAAAACATTTTGTTGGAGGAGAAGACCATTCAAAGGGAGCTTTTGAAAGTGTAAAGCAGACATTAAAACTTACAGTAAAACTTTATGGAAAGAGTGCACCTTATGGACAGCAGGTAAAAACCGAAGGCCAGTGTTTGATATCAACCTAGCGGAGAGAGAACAGATGAAGATTATTCACTCTGCCCCAGGAACAAAGCAATAGTTAAAACAGAAGAAAGAAAATTGTACTTGAAATGGCAGCCCAAAAGGCAGTTTAGCCACAAATGGGAGAATTGCCCATAGAAAACTTGAAACTGTAATGTAAAAAGGTTCTTCTGCAAAGCACAAATCTGAATTCTGCCCCACTGAAGTCAAGGGAGAAACCCTACTCTGGATAATTCCACAGTCCCTCCTGATGATTCCAGGGAACTGTCAGTATTAATTCCCAACCATATGCTGAGAAATCAACTCTACTGACGCAGGATAATTATTTTCACAGTAGCTTTTCTAAGACAAAAAAATCAACTCACCACAATTTTAACCTTCTATCTAGAGGCTATGTTAATTCCATTGGGAATTACATTATTTCATTAAAGTAAGAGAGAATTAGGACTCTATACCCCAGCACCTCCAATAGTAGGGAACTGAACATATGGGACTGCTTCAGCAGTTTGTGTGACTCAAAATGGGCTTGAGCTACTCTGTTTATCTACTTCTCCTCTCCCACCACATTGAGCATCACTGTCCATGAAACACCATCCTAGAAACACCAACTGTAAACCCATAGCCCACTGACCCCCTGACCTTGCACCCACAGCCACAGGTTTCCACAGAGCTGTACCTCATCTAATATAAACAACTTTAGTTACCTGGAGTAGTAGCAAGTGCTGGGCAACCATGATATTGCCATGCAGCAGGAGATGCCTGGTGGCTGCTGATGGCTGGAAGAAGGGATGAGCACAAGAGGGAGGAGGAGCTGGACCAGCCTGGGATCTGACCAGCTGGGAGTTTTGCCCAGCCATCAAAGTGCCTCATCTCATCTCACCAAACACCAAATGTCTCACCAAACAAACAGAAAATCTGGGTTCTTTAAAGTTCAGTTGTATCCCTGTATTTTTAGTATGTGAGATGGTAGAGAAGGTAAACTGTCACTGAGATTATTGGTTCCTTAATGAATGTGTTAGTGGTATATGGAAGGTATTTTTCATCCTGGCACTTACTTACACAGAACAATATTCTTTCACCACTGGATGTGATCTTTTGGGTTTTTTGGGGATTTTTTTTTTTGGTGGATTTTCTCCTGAATAGCTGAATGGTGATGAAAAGTGATATTTGAGACTGGAAAAAAGTAACAGAATTCATTTGATGTTTATTATAAACATCGATTATTTCAGGAGTGTTGCAAACTTTCAGGTTTCATAATCTGAACTGAAACTGAACACCTCCGCATGACAAACCAGATCCTATATTTGGGCACTCAGGGTGACACATAGGTCCATAAAACCGTCATTCACTTGGGTAAGTACTGTTCTGAGCTCCCCGAGGTGGTATCTGGAGATCCTCTGATGTTGAAAAGCAGCCTTGTTATCTGTTTCATCTTATGACAAAATGTAGCACATTGTATGAAGGAAAAAGATTAAATATAGCAAATATTCAAGAAGCCAATTTGGGAAAGCTGCTGAAATGTCATGGCTATTCCATCTCAGAAGTCAGAGTGGTCTGACACTGCATTAGCTTAAAAGTAACAGCTGTCACATGTGACTAAGAAAGCTCTACAAAAATGCCTTTGAAATGCTATTACTTATAGTTAAATAGAAAGCATGATTAATGAAGCAGGGGGATTTCACAAGGCCCTTATTACTTAAAAGTACCTATACTTTGTAAAAGGAGTTAGCTGAAAAAATTAGGGGCAATAGAAGAACCTGTACTTCCTCCGTTACAGTACTTTAAAGCACACTTTCTAAATAACAGGAGATGTACAGGGTTTTAGTTGAAAGCTGCCTTTAATTTTAAATGAGTCATATTCTAGAAAATGATGCACTTCTTTTTACAAGCCCTTTGTTAGATATGAATTACAGCATGCATTTCCTCTAGTTGATAAATGAAAAAGCAAACTGATGCCAAGTAGTGTGTGGCTATTGTAGGACAGTGAAGACATGAGAAGCTTTCCTCTCTTGAGAAAGATCTTAGTCCTTGTGTTGCAGTAATGAAAGGTGATGATACTCTAACATACGCTATTCAAACACTGCTCCCAGTTGCAGCTTACTCCCAACTCATCAAAATGACAGCCTGGTTAGCAGGGCTTTCACCACATGTGTGAAAAACCATATTCAAGGCCTTGGGTGATGCCATTGTCCTGATCTTTCCAGTAATCCTAAGGTGTTCAGGGCTCAATTGGTTGGTGTCAACTGAGCAGCAGGAGATAAAGAGGAAAGCATCTTTGACAAATCATTACATATTGAAGTAAATCTACAGGTGGCACAAGGCACTGATTGCACAGAGCAGTGACTGGGAGTAGGAGAGGGTGCTCTTGCCATTAACTGGAGAAAAAGAACTAAAAAATATTTAGCTAGGCTGCAACTTAGATCTTCCCTCTCTTTTTATTCAACCAGCAAATCCCAGAGGCCTTTAAGTGGATAATCTTGTTAGAATGTAGATAATCCAATTTACTGAGTATCTTTCCTGCAGGACAATTTTGTCAATATATTTACCATTTAATGTACACTTCCTTAGTAACCTCACTTTAAACAAGCGTCCTCTTTAATCTAAGTGAATCCCCCCTTGCCATGCATAAACAGCTCAGTAAGAACCTGTTTCTCAGACGGCTGATGGCTGCTTTCCAAAGCATTTATTGTCTTTCTGAAAAGGCTTACTGGAGTCGGCACTTAAGAAAACATAGCATCATGATCAGCAGAGGAAAAAATAAATCTTTCAGAAACTAATTCCTGGAAGATTCTGGATGCTTTTCTCCAAACATAGCAACATGTCTGCTCTTTTTTGATGCCAGATTAGTAGGGGCTACTCTGACAAAACTGGGAACACGTTTTACCTCATCAACTTATTGTGGGTATTTGCTGAAGTGCAAACCCAAGGTAGGCAGAGATAAACACAACAGCACTTCCTTCTGTGTCTTTTAATCATGCTGCTTATAAAGTATACTGCATGTGAGCCTGACTTACAGAATCAGACTGGGTTGGGTTGGAAGGGACCTTAAAGCTCAACCAGCTCCAACCCCTGCCACAGGCAGGGACACCTTCCACTAGACCAGGTTGCTCCCAGCCCCGTCCAACCTGGCCTTGAACACTGCCAGGGATGGGGCAGCCACAGCTCCAGTGCCACCTCCTCACTACCCACAAATTACTCCAGCAAGGGATCCCCCTGACATATGTGTCCCAGCTTTGCAGGCTAAACTGAGCATGCAATACATACCACCCGCTTCAGGCACAAGGTCTTTCTTTAACCATGAGGCTGCCATGCAAAAGGAAGGAGAGGAACATCACTTCTTTTGATTGAAGAGCCAACTCCACGCAAAGGGTCAGCGATGCTGTGAATTTTGTGGTTTGGGTTTAGGCAGCATGCCAGGTACATGTGCCAGATCCTCCACAGAATAAGACCAAGCAGGCACAAGCAGCTGCAAGACTTTGGAGATGGGCTTTGCTTTCCACAATGCAAACTATTTTGCTGATAAAATGCTTGCTTTTTCAACCTACATTTTCCCTGCCCTCCAACAATCCAGCTGTATGCCCTCAAAACCGATGTGAAAGAGTGTTATGTTTAGACCTTTCTATTTTAAGCTGAGATTGCTTAATACAGAACATTGACACATCCACTGTAAAAAAAGAACCAAAGGACACAGGTTACACATGAGAACTAATTTTGGAAAGAAAATAGCTTTGAGAAGCCGTCACTACATTATTAAACAGACAATGCCACAGCTCTCCCTAATGAGAGTCAGATAAATAATCTTGTACCCATGATAAGGTCAATAAGCTACCATTTTGAAACAGTCTGTCTCTGACTTGCATCCAAGGAGGCCAATTAACAATTCTCTTCACTGCTTCTAAAAGAATAGTGAGAAAGATTTTCTTTTCTAGGTTTAGAATATTTCAGTATTGCATTTTTTCAGCAGTTCTCTCTCCTTCGTGCTTTTGCCATACCAGCAATGATGATACAGGAGACAAAGGCAATAGGGTAAGCAGGGAACATATTTGTACCCAAGCTGACAGATAAAGTCGTGTTAATGTTTAACAGCTAGTGGCTGTAACAAGCCAACGAAGCTGAAGAGAGGACTGCCAAAGCTAGCCGAAGCTTCTTGCCTCCCCATAAATAAGACCTAGTGGCTATGCAGCTATTTTTGAAGAAGCATGGAAAAAGCCTTGCAAGCAACATGTCGTAAAGGTGATTGAACTGACAGGCTGTGGTGCCGAGGCTCAGTATCAGCATTAACACTGATTAATTTCTTTTTTTAAGGAAAACTACCAGTAAACACGTATGTTTTCCGTGAGATTTTCTGTGTTTTAACAGTTCTATTGCAGCCCAGCACTGGCGTGAGGGATCAGACTATGTGTCTCCTACCCTGCCAGACTGCCACCACAGCTGGAAACTTCAGAAGAACCACAAGGAACCCAGCAACAGGCAGGTACCTGACACCCCCTGCGTTGGGTCCCCCTACATCTTTTTACACCAAGAGCAGAGGGCGCCTGTACGAGCTGTTCTGTCTGGTGGGTCGGACCAGGAGTGGCTACAGAGGTCTATGGCAGGGTCTGCAGCAGAAGGCTGGACCAAGGATCTCTCTAAGCACAGGCCTCCATTTCCAGCTCCGCTGCCTTGATGTGGACTGTTTGGGAAGCTGGCATGAACCCCAGCTGGGGAGAAAAAACACCACATGGGGAACAGACATATGTCCCAGCGGGACCAGCATCAGGTCTGCTTTTCCACTCACACACAGCCCTGCATATGGTCAGACAGCATCTGCCAATCTGTTTTGTGACAAGGTATTTATGAAACCACTTGCTATTCCTTCCCAACTGTCAGCTGTTAAAGGCAGAATTAGGCTGTGATGCACAAAGGTCTGTTAGTTTCCTTTCAAGGCCTTAAAATCTTTATCATTTTTATCATCTCAAGCAGCTGTTGATAGTGTTTCTATCCACACAGATGCCCAAGCCTTTTCTGAATTATTTTAATTTCCAGTCCCACATGTTTACAACCTTTTACTTCTGTGTTGTATTAAAAGAATACCCACAACGCAACAAAAGACCTGAGAACTGGACACAAACCCCACCAATCCATTATTCTGCATCTTGCCGTATATTTTCCCTAACTGACCCTTCCTGGCACATCCTGGTAGGTGAATATTGGGACGGGGTTACCTGCAGCAGCTGCTGCTCTGCAGCCTTCCATCGAGTTTTCTGCTTTCTCATTAATTTAACAGGCCTGTCCTTTCAAACAGTAAAAACTTCCTGAATTTTTAAGGGGGACTTTCCATAAGGGCAAGCACCAGTGCATGTCGCGAGGGGGTGGAGAAAATGGCAGTCGACAGAAATGTGCCAAAGAGAGCAAGAAGGTATGACTGTATGTAGAAAGAGTGACCTGAGCATGATGTAACTCAGCAGCACACCCGCTCATTGCTACATGCATGGTCCTGCTCTTGATCCCTGTGGTGTGAATTGATGTAGCCAAAGTTGTTGCGCTGATTTATACTCCCAGCACAGCTACCTCAAACCTTGTCATTAGCATGAAAGATACATTCATCTGTTCATCTTTGCAGCTATGGAACCTACATTTTTTGTACTATCTATCATCATATAAGAGTTGTTTTGGTTTTATTTTCCATCCTAAAATGAAGGCACAGAGGGGATACAGCATAAATCCATTAGTGGAGTAAACACCAAAGATTAACTTTATCAATGTAAATCAGAGAAAGCTTTGGTACAAGAATGAATGTGAATTAAGTGGCCATAAATAAAAGCAGAGGAAATATTCTAGTCACCAAGTCACTGAGTTTCTGGAAAAGCCTGCCCTGGGAAAAAGAGAGAAAGCACGGAACAACAGAGAGCATCAATGATGTCAATTAAGCACTTAATTAATGGGTTACATGGAATGGAGCCAGTAAGAAATAGGATACAGTCATCTGGAGAGTAACTTCCAGTCCTGTGTGCCCATAAGGGAGAAACCTTTAAAAAATCCCTCAGATATATTTTCCTGTGATTTCAGCTAGTGAGTAAAACCAGCTACAGAGGAGTGAGGAATGGTCAGTTAGACAAGCAATCGTCTGTATTTTTAATCTGTTGCTTCTAGAGGTCAGTAGTGCTGCTGGAGTTGAATTTTTGTACAGGGAGGATCTCTGAATGCTGGAGCTGATGGTGATGGCAGCATGGAATGATAAAAGTTCAAAAGAGGGAGCACTCAGTAACGTCTAGAGAAAAACTTCCACTACTTCAGACACTTAAATTAGGATTTACCCTTTCCTCATGACTTGTAATTTCTGTGTCACACACTTAAAGAAGTTACTGAAATGAGTGTGTTCATTAGTATGTTTGTGTTTCTTCTACAACTTTGTATGAGACGAATGTGCTATCATTCTTTCTACCTATGTGTAGACCTGACAACTGTACTACCCACAGCAGCTTGTTCTGTGGATTTTACATGGGATAACAGCCACTGTGGTTTTGTTCAGAAGTAACCGGAACTATTCAAAGACAGTAGTCACTGCTGAATGACTCAGGCTTGAAATAAAAGGAAAAAGGCCCATGGTTTCTCCTCATGACAATGCAAACTTAAAGCTTTGTTTCTCTACTGCCAAGACAAAAAAAATCTGTATTTCAGTTATACACATATAAAAGTTAAAGCTTATCAAGGTGCCTGGGGAATTTGACAAAGCACTTTTTGGTCAAAATTCTGGGGAAAGTGACAACCCTACAGCAAATCTAACCACATATTCCACTTTCCCGAGGTTGAAACCATCATTAAACTATGATGGTTTGTGTAGCACTAAATACACCTTATCTCTTAAAGCCCAAATCTTAAATCTCAAATCTTAAAGTCCAAAATCAAAGCAATACTTCTTGCATTTTTTGAGCCCAGAACCTGTCAAATATTAATGATTTTCAGTGACTTTAAACACTCATTAGCTTACTGTGAGTTATGCTTATTAGACCGCTGGCCTAATTTCACCTCGTCTTTAAGAAATATCTAACCAAACAATTAAGCACTTAATCTTCTATCCTCAAATGCAGACATCATGATCAGGCTTCTTAAATGAGTTAGGAATAGAAGGCTTCTTGCATGAGTAAGGCTTCTTGTATATGTTGGGAAAAAAAGACTGTGTGTGTGTGCTCAGGTGGATGAGCATACAAAAGTGAAGTTGATATACTGCTGGATGTACATGCCGTTGTTCAGCAAAGAGCACCATGGTGGCTTATTTAAGCTAAGGCCATTAAACCCAATTAACGTTAAAAGGACTTCACTGGGGTTTTAATGCAGAGGAGAGATTATTAGTCACATTAAGATCACATGCTAAAAGACGTGAAAATATTTTTGAGCAATAGTTTATTCTAAAGACGGATTCAATTATCACTGAATTCTAATGGCAACACCATGGGAGCAGATGTGGCAACCGCAGTTGTGGTTGATGAGGCTGGCTAATGAAATAAAGTTATACCATACATCAGTACATTGTATTTTTAGGGTTCGAATCATCTCACATCAAGTGTTAATGAATACCATTGCTATAGCACTGCCACTGCTAAAGAAAAGAGAATTTGAATGCTTAAGACCATATGCATGAATTATAACAGAGGGCAGGGCCATAGTAAAGACAGATGAGAAAGATTTTTTTCTCAAAGCTTTCAAGAGGAATTTCCACCTAAGCCCTTTTTTATAGACATATAAAAGGCCCAGCTCCTTTTCTGCTCACTTAGTTTCAACCTGAGGAAGTCTCCAGGATCCTGTGTGTGAGAGTACTCCATGGAGGGTATTTCCTTCAGCTTTTGTGAGGACTTTGTGCAGGCTTAGGGGTGAAAATGTGGATAGACAATGTGCAAATACTAGTGTGGAGGGAGCCTTATCCTGTCTCATCACCAAAAGTGCCCAGCATGAGTAGACAGAAACACATCTGTATTGTTCAAATAACTATAGTACTTGCAAAGAGTAAAAGATCTTACAAATATCTGAGACTCGGAAGGTATTGGAAGGCATCTTGATCAATGTACACGAGGTTGTTGGCTTTCTCAATTCTTCTGTGGAGAAGAAAAGAAACATCAGAGAAAATACATCAGTATATTGATCTTAAAATAATTTGTGGTAGTCCCATGACATAGTGGTACTATACGCTGAGATTTTCTTTTTGACAGCAGATGATGTGCATGATTTCAGAGCAGCCTTCCACAGATCAGCAGACCCCACCACTTTTTGGTATTGGCAGTGGTTTGAGGATAACCTTCAGGATCACCAGAGAAAGAAAGGAAGAGTTAGACAGGAAGACAGAAAAGACAAAGGGATGTTTCAAATGTTCCTGTATCTCTGTGAATTCTTCACAGCTTACCTGAACCAAGCTGCAAAATCTTTGATACTTGCCTATAATGAATCTTTATAATTGTCTCCTTTGAATTTAGATTACTCATTACTTACATTTCATGTAGTTGGGGAAGGTCAGAAAATACATTTCCTTCTATGACCTCCAAGGCATCATTCTGCGAGATCTCGCTGAAAAATAATTAAGAATTAAATTATTTCAAGCCATGATGAAGCAGAGAATGGGCAAGTGAAAAACTCACAGGGAACTTCCTCCCGGGTTACTTGTAAATTCTAAAACCAAGTTGGATATCAGATAAGAAAACAGACCGCAGAAACATCGGTGAGCTGCCGCCAACAAAAACACCAACAGTCAAGAACAGACATCTTCTGAGGCTGACGTTCGAAACAGGAGCCCTGCACCTCCTGCTGTCACAATTTCCTGTGTGTTAGAAGTCAAGGTATATCCATCATGGGCTACTGGATCACTGGCATCACTAATTACTGACAGAGTTTTAATGAAATCTTTTAACTTGGTGAAGAAAGGAGTGAAATAAAGACAGCTAAAAAGTACCCAAGGAATATGACAACACTTCAGCAGCAGGATGTGCTGCTGTTTTGACCCGAAGTAAACTACAGATACTAACAATTAAGCCACCAGCAGACACATCCTTATGAACAGGAGCTGGAGAGCATAAACATGATGAGATCTTCCATGCCTTGGAGAAAACCCTATTTGATCTCATCTGTATACAGTTAATACCCACTTCCAGCCAGAGACCTGCAGAATAGAAGTTGCCAGTTTTCTGTTATCAACACATCAGAATGCATCTCCTGCTAGTCCAGAGTATACATTTCTTTGCTTCCTTAATTTGTGGGATGGCAAAGAGAGGGCTCAGGCTCTCATGTAATTTAGAGCTCAGGAGTTCCCCTGGTGAATCAAACAGGAGCTACTGCAGTGCAACCTGTCTCAGTTACATCCCTTAATGCTGGCAGTGACCAGGAAAGTCAATGTAAAGCCAGCTATGCCAAAAGATTCTCCACTGTGATTTGTGGGAAATGATGTCACTTTCCCAGGATGTAATACAGATATAATTTGGTGGTGGTGTGACAGCCTGTTGGATTTTAGTGGCAAGGTAACTGCACATCTTTGGAGTGAAACCTTGGATAAACAGATTGTAAACGGTTCCTGGATATCTTGTTCTTTTCAAATTATTATGGTTGCAAAGAGATTCAAGCAGGCCTGAGGTAAAACAATAGATTGTAATGTTAGGTGCACAGTCAAAAAAATAATCACAAAAACTACTGCAAGTAATATCAAAAGCATTCCACTTCCTTCCGAGTAACAACTGAACCTGATAAATTACTTGCATATTTAACACTAACAAAAGCCTTGCAAAAGAAGGTAAGTTGTTCTTCTGCTTTAAAAAATGCCTCAGTGGTTTGCTATTTTTAAGCTTACTAAGAAGCTTTCCCTCCTGCTTCCTCAAGGATTTTTAGGGAAGAAACAAGCTCTCCTCTTCACTGGGAGCTCTAAACTGACTGGAGAACAATAAAAGTACATGAAGACTGCCAGTAGGTTCTCAGTAGGGTGCAAGGAGAACTGGGTTTGTTTAGCAGTGATGAACCACCAGCTCACAGGTGAACATGTTTCTCTTTATTACTTAGGTTTCAGCAGCAACAAAGTGCTTTGACTGAGACTGGGATCCCTTCACACCATGCAAGGCACACAGCCATTGTAAGGGATGTTTCAAAGACATTTTATATTTTCCTGTTTTTTTGAAAAATAATTACAATTTATACATATAATTTAAATAATTATACAAAACCCCATAATTAAACATAGACATATGTATAAAATGCAATTTATATATAATTGCAATAATAATATTACAAGATATAGGGAAGAAGCAATTGCCCCTGTACTGTATTTATAGGTCGGTACAGTTCACTTGTTTAACTATAGTCTACAAGATTCAACAACATGGGAAGTATCTCATACTTTAAAGATTCGAGTTGGTTTTTTTCCTGCTCTTTCTAGGCGGTGAACAGTATATTTGCCATTCCCCACAACCTAAAAATCAGTCGTCTGCGCAGAAAAAGTTTATTAAGAAACCACAATACAGTAGTGACCTCATCAGACAGATAGGGCTGTTGAGGGTGATAATTCCTTACGATCCAAGCTGTTATCTAACTTTGGAACAACTTGAATCATATATCTCTCCTAGTGGAATTCTTAAAAGCCAATGTTTTGGCTTACTAAGGGTAGGTTCGGTTATGGGCTTTGTTCTGGTTCAAGAAATGGAAGATACAGATCAGCTTAAAGCAGCGCATGAGTAGGCCTTCAGGAAGGCTTGGAGAATGCATGGGTAAGGAATGAATGAATGAGAGGTAGCAAGACAGGAGTCTCTACATTGCCTTTACAAGATTCAGGTTTTAAAAAATTATTTCTTTTTAAAGATTACATTTTTAAAAGAATTAAATAACACTCATATGAGGGGGGTGTTTCAGAGATTTGAGGAATGACCTGACTTTCATTCTCTATACCTGTTAAGGCTGCCACTTAGGCAAGAAGGATAAACTAAAAAAATCACATTCCACTCAGGAGATCAGTCACTGTGAACAACAAGCAGCACTAGTCTGGGCTTTGGTTCCGTAATTTGCATGCACAGTTTATTCATACCTTGCAAAAAATGCACACCCTGCTCATGGAAAACCCAAAGAACACTATCTTGGATATAGGTATCTCTGGCCTTAAAAGTACAAACCATTGCTGCTCACATCAAACAACCAAGTCAGCAGACTCAGATCCTCTGCAGAGAGGAGCAAATAATATCTGTAGCAACAGCTACAAACAGAAAAGGGAGATTCCTGCCTAGTATTTGTGCAAGTGATTTGTCTTACAGTATAAATACACACAAACAGATGATTGCTCATAATGCATATCTTATTATATGTCATCACGAGAGAAGATGGGACTGTTATTATGTTGTTTGTTTGTAATGAATGATACCATTAGCTCTACTGTTAGCTATTGCAGCAAATCCAGAGGGCAATCTGAGTATCATTTCTGATGCATGAAAGCTTTTGAATAGATGGTATGCAAAACAATCAGGGGCAATTGCTTAAAAAAACCCCAGACCTCCAAAACGCCAAACCACCCACTGCTTGCAAAATGTGTAAGCATCTGCCTAAGCTTAGTCTTCACTGCAAGAACACCTCTATTGAAATCAACGGTTTGAAACCATAAATTGTTTACTCAGAGTCCAACAGAGGAAAAAAAATAACCAGTAAAGATGTCTTACAGAGGAACACAGGATAATAATTTTTATGTTTCTTGAAGGAGAATGTTAAGACTTCCAGATATGACAACATCAAATGAGTGAGGAATTTGCTGCCACTGTAGCAAACTGTAATCATTATTACCTATACACAAGCAACTGACTGCAATGTAGCATTGGACTTGATGATCTTCAAGGTCTTTTCCAACATAGCTTTATTCTGTGATTTCCGTGTGTGAAAGCCAGAGCCAATGACAGTAGGGAAAGGGATGGGAAACACAGAGGAGGAGGAAGGTGCTGCCTAGTGGCAGTACAGTCTTAGCTTGGTTTAACCTGCCTCCAAAACTGCCCTTAGGCAGGGCTGGGGATGCATCTTCATGACATCTGTGACAAGAGCCCAAGGGAGTATTCCTCTTCAAACCAGCTGCACTCGAAGTGTGACCCATAAAAATCAAGATACACTGAAACAGCCTTTTAAATAATTCTATTTGCAAGGAATTTATAGTTTGTGGCAGTTTCTTTGTAGTCTTCTAAAGAAAAAGTCTCTTAGACTAATCAAAGTCTTACAGCAACAGCAAGACCGTACTAAACTCACAAACTGATTGCCTTGCAGCCAAGTGGTCTCATAACTCAAAACAATGAAAGAATAAAAGACTATATGTCTTTTATGATAAGAATTCCTTTCAGGATCAGAGCAGAGCACACAGACAGGGATAGGGTCAATTTTCCCCTGCTAGGAAATGTTCCTATTTCAAATAAATGTGTATGTATAGATTATATACAGATATAGAAGTTTAACATAGATGAGTAAGTGGAAACTTGCATCCAAGGAGGAAACAATACCTATAACAGAAGACTGGCTTGGAGGCAGATCACAGCATCAGTCCCTTTCACAGAGCCCAGGGACATACGCTCTCGAGCACAAACACCTTGCAATACCAGCAGCAGGAATGACATAGAGTAACTGGTGCCCAACTGATGAGCTTGGCTGTGTGACAACCACAGTAAATGTGGGATGTATGGATTTCTGTGTTTCATCTCCCTGTGACAGACTAGCAGAGGGGCTGTCCTGTGTGTCTAGGTGTCTTGGATGCTTGTTTGGTGTGTTCACCTTGCCCACAGACATTGGCATGTGGTGTGAAGGGGGGTTTTTCCACCCTCTCTAGCCACTCTGCCCTCCTCTGTAGTGCTGGGTGCCCCCTGCAAACTCCAGCTTCTCTTAATTCCCTTCCGGAGCAAGTATATATATGGGCTATACACTTAATTCATTCACTTTACATTTCCTGTGATACATCATAATAAGGCATTTTGGCCTGTTAATCCTCAAGCCTTTGAGGCAGTGGTTTTGTGGCATAAATATCCTGTGTATTCCTGTGAACAATTTATTTTCACTCTACAGGTACCTGCAATTAGCAGCAACACTGGATGTATCAGCTACTCATTCCCAGAGCAGGTGGTCTCACTGGGCTCTCTGCACTGCAACAAATCTATAGCTTTGCACTGATTTAGGGGGAAAGGGAAGAAAAAAAAAGACCAATGGTTTTATCTTTCTATCTTTCTTTAAATATAAATAGAGCAATTTGCATAAATTCTGAGCAGAATGAAAGCAAGAAGAGCTCCTTTACACAGTTGTTTCTGTTCAGAAACAAGCCAGTCAGAAATCTCCTTTGGAAAACTTCCCTCTCAAGTGACAGCAAAAGGCTACTACACTGATTTAAAGAGGTTACAAAAGAAAAGCTATTTTTCTTAAAAGTATTAGAGACTTCTGACCTTTTAAAAATAGATAGTTGACACTTTCTGCTGCCACTTCCCTTGTGAACATGAAAAACTTGTCTCCCTACCATGATTTATTGAACACCGGGGAGTAACAGGCTAATCTATCTTAGCAGTTATTGACAGTACAAAAATGAATCCAAGCACTGACTCTTCTCATCATCTCTTTACTTTGCTGAAGATACACACATTTTATTAACCTGACTAAATAAGCGGGATATCCATTTAACTGAGTATTATTAATAGGGATTTCACACTTAGATCGAAAAAGTGTATATGTAAGTCTTTGAAGGAGATTATCAGGAGGCACAAATACTGTGCCTTCCTGCCTTCTCCAAAGGGCATGACACCACACTCTCAAATAAATCAATGCAGGCATGGGAAAAGTAAAACGCAAATTTCCACACAGAAGATGGAAGCAAAAGGAATTCTGGTCCTATCGGTGCTTTAGCACCATGCCAGCAATCCAGATAAAAGTCTGTTGAGGGTTTGGCTGCATCAAATTAATTGTCCATGTAACAGTTTTAAATTGGTCTCTCTGACTTGAAAAAGCACATGATTAGTCTGCAGAAATGGAACTGATAACAACCGGATCCAACAGCAGAAGCCACATTATTGTAAGTGTTGATTTTTATTATCAGTACAGTTCTGGGGGGTAGGTATCTCCTCATACTCCGACAGTAAAGGGATGGATTATACTAGTTTTAGTTTATTGCCAGCACAGCTGAAATCATGTGAAGGTTTATAGAGTCAAATAAGCAAGGGCTTGGTCTTTGGAGGGCATGGCAACTTTCCACAGGAATACTGCTTCCCTGCAGACAGCCCAGAGAGACAGGATTTGTAACCTGCTGTCCCCGGCATTTGGGCATTGCTATATTTTACCTTTGACTAAGAAAGCTCGTAGGGAAAGGCAGCAAATAAGGCTGAAATAAAAACATTCACTCTGGCAATGGCATATTTTTCTCAGACTTGATGGGCTCCAGAGCATCTTGAGATCATGCTGGCAGACAAAGGTGGTTGTTCAGATGAGGAAGAGACCTCCTGCTTCAGAGATGCTGACACAAGCTTCTTGTCCACATTGTAATTCCCTCCATGGAAATAGGCTAGCAGCATTTATTGCTGCTTCCCTTTTATTACTTCTCTCTTGGCTTTGATAATACAACTATTCATCATTAGCTGGCTAAGATGACCTGGGCAGATGAGGAGACTACATTTGAGGTAACCACTCAGGAGAGCAGGTGAATAAGGAAATAGGGGAAATAATTTCTGGGGAAAATCAAACGTCAGACCTTCTTAGGCTGGAAGAACATGTGGCTTCCGAGACCCAAAGTCCAGTGACAGCCTTTCCAAATCAATCATCTTGAAGCAGCTGTTTCCACACACTTCAACAGACAGTTCTGAAAAGCTTTAAGGAAGCACACATGCACAAGAGGCCTCTGGAGGATGGTTCATTGCTAGCTCCAATGCATTACAGAAATGGGAAGACCCAGAACAGTCAGTGCCTCAGATATGCACAATTAAACTTTTTTTGCAAAGACTGAAAATGTTAAAAAAACCCTCTTACTTCTCAGTTCTGGCATTAACAATCTTTCCAGGCTTATGAGAAGTCTCTAAGTATTCACTAGAGCAAATCATGCACTACGTTACACCTACTTCAGTGAAGATAAATCTCCATGACTGGACCCATCACGAGAAAAATATTAGCATTGCCTAATGTTAACTGAACTTATGAATACAGACATTCTCTTACAGCGGCTAAGACCATCCACTACATCTTTGCAATGTCCTCCTGAAGGGATTTAGGTTTATAGAATCATAGAATAGTTAGGGTTGGAAAGGACCTTAAGATCATCCAGTTCCAACCCCCCTGCCATGGGCAGG
>WYDI02029544.1:0-31172 GCA_009867235.2 Psittacus erithacus | reverse complement strand
CTATAAGGAAAAAAAAAAAAAAAACCCCAAAACACAAACCACAAACAACACAACAAAAAAACCCCAACCCCCCAAAACCCCCAAACCCAAAAAAACCAACCCCTCCCCCCCCCCCCCCCCCCCCCCCCAACCAAATCTCCTCAAAACCCCCAACCTGAAACCGGACAACTCTATTCTGAATTGCTATTCAGTGACAGGCTGATTTTACTTTACCAGTTGTATAGCACATGCAATGTAGCATTACTATATTTGAGTGCTGTAAGTAAAGTAAGAGAGATATTATTATCTCTCTTTTTTTTGTTAGTTTTCAAACACATTTTTTTCCAGTTTTTTTTAGACAGGCTTATTAGAACAAGTGTGTAGGGTATGACTGGATACACAAACAGCTTGATGTGGTTTGGCCTACTAGTACAGCTGTTATTTTACTGCGGGAGAGAGGATTCTGCTTATCAGTTTTCCCTTGCAGCCAACAGTGGGTTATGAAGGGTTTCCATTCCTCCATGCTTTCTGCTAGAAGGTTTTGCAGTTCCTTTTACTTAACTCATAGCAAAGCTCACATGTGAGATATGAGAGACAAGCCAGAACCACTAGCACTATCTTCCCAGAGGACTGCAGAGACTATTGCAGTTATGAGGAATGAACATCTCAGAAATTTGCTATCTCGGGTTTTTAATTGCTCTTGAATGAGTCATGTCTATGTTCTTCCATTTCCTGCAATGGAAACCTTAGTGCCAGAAGTTCTGGAGTAACATAAGATTGCTGGTTGGTGCTCGCTGGGGAATGTGCAACTGTTGTGAAGGATGTAGTTCAGCCCTCTGCTTTGGCAGATTTTAGTTCATGTCACTTAGACACGTGTCTGTAAAATCTGTGTTTCTAAAAAACTGCTAGGCTTTATGGTTCCAGTGATGCTCCTTTGACCCTTGTGACTTTTCTCTGGGTGTTTTCTGAAGTGTTAGTGATATTTGAAAGGGTGTGTATGTGTGTGGTAGTGGTTGGTGGTAAGAGTTAAATGAATTCCTGAGGTTCTGAAAGTATTTTGGAAGCTCGAAGGAGAGAGGAAAGGAAGGGAGAGAGAGTTGGTTTGTTTCTTTGTTTTTTCTTAAGTTGTTGTTATTTTTCTTTTTTCCTATTTATTTTTGATAAATATGTCCATCTTCCTTTCCATGAATGAAACCCACCTGCTGTCAGGGATTTATCAGAATATCGGGTATCCTTTGCATGTATCTGACGAAGGTTGCAGCAGCTTTGTTTCTGTACGGCCTCTAGAGAATTGCATGACTTCTTATTGTGATTTTTTTATTGACCCTGTTCCAGTACTGGACTGCAGAGTACATTGGTCTAACAAAATATTGTGGAAAGGTAGTTTGGCTGAAGTTTAGGAAAAAAAAAAAAAAATCTGATCTGACTTAATAGCTCGGTACTTCCCTTATTGCTAATAGTTTTTGTGGTATGTTGTGCTCATAATACACATAGTCACTAGACCTAGATGTGATTTTAAGTGTTGTATCCACCCATGTTTCTGGCAGCAATTCTTGTTCCTTTCATCTCTTTTTATCTGTTGTACAGTAGAAGGATGTATGAACTCATGGTGTCTGCTTATAAATCACTGCTTTAATCCAGATAGCTACATCCTGGTATAACTAACCCAATAATTATTGTATAGCATACACTCTTTCATCTGCTTAGGCCTATGAAAGTGAAGAAGAGCTGTCTTTAACCATAACCCAGCTGTTGGGATACTGAGTGATGACTATTAATGTACATGTATAGTAACACATATAAATAAATGCAGTGGATCACAAATGTGTGATTTAGGAAGTTTTGAGGGAAGATAATCAAATTCTAATTGGTAACTTTAAATTACTATGGCTATAAAAAACAAAGAATCCTAGTGTCAAGTAGTGAATCAAACTTACGAACAATTAAAACACTTAGAAATTTAAAATTGTTAAAAATTACTTTTACTATGTTATTTGCAATGGCTGCCTCTCCCCTTTAGCTTTAGAAATACAGACTGATAATTAAAAAGAAAAAAAAAGGAAGGAAGAATATATGATTATGCTTATTACCAAAAATAGTCAGAAACTGATTAGTGTGGGAGGAATTAATTATTAAATCTATCCATGCTGTCTTTTTTAATTTTTTGCTATTCAGTTATGTATCAGTAAATGTTATCGTGCAATCACGGGTAAGGTGGTAATTAGTATTTATGGTTTGCTGTTTTTTATTTCTGACCTTTTCATAATGTCCACTTGAGGAGATTGTTTTAGGTATGCAACGATATTGGAGAACTGTGTGTCTCTCCCCACCCTACCTACCCTTATTTTGAATATTTGATGCACTGTTGCAATAGCAGTGACTTAAAATCCTCTTTTATTTTTGCTTATAAAAATGCAAGTTTTAATGCACAGAAAGTTGCCCCTTTAAGTCACTGTATTAAAAGAAGACAATTTTAAGTTAGGTAAGGAAATGTGTATGAATGATCAGTGAAAAGTACTGTAAAAGGTATTAAGCTTCTAAAATTAAGCTTGTCTAGGTGCCTAAATTGGATTTAGATGCCTATGTTTAACCAGACCCTTACAAAGATTTTATTTTTTAGTTACTTACAAACCCTAGAACATAGCAGAAGTCACTGGTGTTATCTTTGCCAGCTAATTAGGCCCACCAGTATGACTTCATTCTGGGAAAAAAACACCACATTTTTACCCATTCTGAAACAGAAATCATATGTTCCTAATCTCCCAGTTTTGTAAACTTCCTGATGTGAGTAAAGGGGATTGTGGGAGTGAGTGGGATCACAGCTAATCAAACTGACTGAGGGGAATGTAATGTTACTTACAGCATTGCTTAACCACTTGTCCAAATGAGGGCTTCCACCATGGAAGAAAAACGCATTGCTACTTTGATTTTCTGCCACCATGCTTCTTTTAGAATGAGTGTTTCTGTGGGTGCAACTGTGCCAGAATCTATTTAAATCTTCACTTGAGAGAGGAGGAAAAAACAAAAAAAATAAAAAATGAAAGGGGAAATGCTGTTTGGATTAACCAAGAACAGAAAAGAGAACTCTCAGTTACATATACACAAAATTGCACATTTGTGTGTATCTTAGATTTGCGTAAAGTGTTTGGCTTTAATATTAAGCATCCTTTCTTGATGCTGAGAATTCCTGCTAATTGGAGCACTTTACTGTCCCTTATAGGCAAGATTTCAGGGCAGTTGGTCTCTTGAGGAAATAAGCTTGTCTGGATAAGAATTGTAGAATCGTAAAATTGAATTACCATGACTCATGTTTTTCAAGTTATATTACTTGCCTACAAGACAGAAGATTGCTTTCTAGTAGGCTGATTTAAAGCCAGTTAAGGCACGGAAAGATTTGGAGGATGGAGATGGCGAATGTAAAAGCAGCTTTGATACCAGAAAATTCAATCTGATCAAAATGAGTTAAGTCTCTCTGATCACACAGTATGATGTAATCCTCTTTAAGACTGTGTAGTTGCCTTGTGTTCTAAGTGTAGTATGCTGTCTTCATGATGTTGTCCATTCTCAATGAATAGCCTAAGTGGAATAAATAAGCCATGGCTGGGGTTTTTTGTTTTGTGTGGGGAGGTTGTTTTATTGTTGTTTTTTTTTTCTTTTAATATTTTTTGTGAGCTTTTATGACTTGGTTAAGTTGGATATCTGCATGTGGTCTTGTGCCATCCAAAGCAAATATGCCCTTGTCCCCATTTTTTTTTACCCCCACTTGAACAGTATAAAGTAACTTTGTGGAGCTGACTTGATAAATTTAAATATTCCATTATGTTTTAGATGTAAAATGAAAGTCAAGGGCAAATTATTTTATAATACTGGGGTTTTTTGGTGTCTTTTTTTTTTTTTTTAATGTCTGTAAGTTGTTTTGAAAGGTATTGAGTCATGAAGGTGCTCCAGCCAGGCAGTAACTTTGCCATTGAAACTGGATATGGAAAAGAAAATACACTGAAAGATACACAAAAAGAATTTTGACTGTTTGGCAACGAGGCTTTGAGCAACCTGGTCTAGAGGAAAGTGTCCGTGCTTGTGGCCCGTGGTTGGAACTAGATGGTCTTTAATGTCCCTTCCAATTCAAACCATTCTATGATTCCTTTAAAAATATGGAAGTCTGGCAAAACAAATTTATATTAGTGTTATAGTAATTTGGTTTAACTAAGTACAGCAACAGTTCTTTGAACAGCAGCATAAATAAAGACTCTAATTGTACTCAACTAAAAAGTAGTCATGGGTAAAATAGGTAATTTTAAGTCTCCAGGGAAAAAATTGGTCTTACTTTTTTTCTGATAAGAAAAAGTCCAGTTTCCATTGCTAGTTGTGTTGCATTAATGAATAGTCACTGTTTAGCAAAGCAAATGGAGAGATTCATTAAAGCAGCAGTAAAAAGAGCAACATTTTAGAACAGTCATGTTTTCTTTTAAAACCTATCCCTTCTGACTTGAATTCGAGTTTATTCTTGGGTTCTCCTTCTTTTGCCTCCTTAATATCTGTTGTGCTTGTAACTTTTATATACTGTCTTAATACAGCTACTCAGTTAAATTACAAAATAATTTGGTGTTTGTGCGATGAGATTTTTGTGTCCGGTTTAATTTTGTGATCATAAGCAGGAAAACCACAGTCAACTTCAGACCTTTGTTTTTTAAATTTCCCTTCAGGTCAGTCTGCATTTGTTTTAGTTTTTTCTGCTTTCATAAGAATTTGAATGTAAAACTGCTCCAAGAAGTTCTATGAAAAACCAATTCCTGTGTGCACACACAAGGCCAAAGATTTTTTCTTTTCTTGATTTTCCTCCGTACCCCACCCCCCCCCACACCCCACCCCCCAGTATTTGAATAGAACATAACATTTGTGTAATTTCAGAGTGTTCAGTTCCTAATGTAATTGAGCCACCTTAGCTAGGAGGTGAACTGTGATCATTCATGAACAGAGGCATAGGTGAAGTCAATACTTCTTGAGTCTGGAAAAGAACAAAGTAATATTAGGGTATTGTGGAAAGAGATACAAAGGTGCCCTTTATGAATGATTTGTGCAAGCTCATGCTTTTTCACACACAACCAGAATGGATCTATGCTTTGATCTTCAGAACTTTAGCAACAGTATTGTCTCACTAAATGTTACATTAATAAGTGGAAATCTATCATTAAAATACTTATAAGCCATTTTTTGTCTATATTAGGAGAACAATCTGTTTGAGTAGGGGACAACTTCCTGAAGTTTGTGTTAATAGGTTGACTAGAACTATCTCTCTTTTGCTTTCAGCCCCGCGATCTTCCATGCTAATCTTAAAATATGATAAACTAGTCTCACTAACTAATGTTGATGGTGTAACAATGGCATCCCATTGTTGGTAATTTTCCCTGAAACACTAAAGCAAGATAAGGAAATTATTAATACTGAATTTTTTTTTTGCATTTTTCAGATGCTCTATAATAGTTCTGCTACTCTGTGATACTCTAAAAGTTATAAATCTAAGATGTGCCCATGTTGTTTCACATGATCTGTAGTTGGTGCCTGTCAACAAAGAACTGCTAGTTGCCACTTCACTGGAAAGAAACAGTCAAAAGGAAATGCTTCTGAGAGGTAAGAGAGCTTACTCTTTTTTTTCTCACCATTTTTTCCTTTGTAATGATGAATTCTTCCTATTTGTACCTGTGCAGTTGTGTGAACTGAAATTTGTTGCTGGAAAACAGGAAAAAAAAAAAGGGTGAAAAGGAAAAGAACTCAAGGAAAAGAACCCAAGACTGAAGTCTTGGGTTTTGAATTCATCCTTTAAGGTTTATTTTCAGTTTTCAAAGACAGATTTTGCTGTAGTTAGAGTATCTGTTTCTGTTTGCTAGAGAATTTGTATGGGTTTCTTTCTCTTGCATTCAGAAAATGGAAAGATAGGACCTGAGAGCTGAAAGGCTTCTCATGCCTTCTGATGCTATGAAAGTCTAATCAGCAAATTAATATACATTTCCAGGTTGTGCTCCTTTCCAGTTTATGGAAGCCAGCCACTTTCATGGCCTTTTATGATAAAGCAATTGAGAAAGCAGTAAAATACATCTCGAATTCATGCCTGTTGGGAGGTAGAGACTGGAAATGAACTATGAGCAATGTGTAGATGAGACTGATTTAAAGAGCTTCCGCAGGGGAATCTGGCAGCAGGCTTTGCTGTGGACGCTTCGGGATGGCTCTTGCCTTGGTGTGTCAAGTCCTTGTTACAGCCATTTATGTTAAGCTGCACCCTGGAGCAATTAGTCTTCTGTAAATGGGCAAGAGAGAGATGACTGTATATGGCTGTAGTAAAAAGACTCAATGTTTGGAGGAAATTTCATGGATTAGATTTGACCTTTGCAGGAGATGAGGTGTGGAAGTCCTTGGAACTCTCGCCCAGAAAAACAAACCATGCATTTCCTTCATCAGATGGGCTTCAGCAGATTAATTTACTTTTCTGTTGCTGTAAGGGCAAAAGCCCTTCTATATCTATGCTTCTTGAGCTTGCTGTTTATTATTTCTTAATAGTTTTAGCTGAGGCAAGACACACTTGTCATGCTTGGCTTTATGATTTTCTTCCTGAGTATGAATATAATGAAAAATATTAGACAAAGGAGTAGGAAAGGAGGGAAAAGCTTTAGGAATTGTACATGTGGGCAGTAGTTAGAGCCCCATAGATGAGTTAACTAGCTTGGTGTGAGCCTGCCTGCCAGGCTTATTAGTACTTAACATCTTGCTATTGGTGCTTTGGTAAAGCTCTTGAATTGAAGGCTGTTCACAGAGCAGGAAGATGATATATTGTGTCATTGTCTGTACATTTTGTTGCAGTATTTCATCCTTCTGTGAGACTGCTAGCAGTGAGTTCATGCTGTTGCTGTGATTTTTTTTTTTTACCATAATTATCTGAAAAGCTACAAGCAAAAGTCTGAAAAGTCAGGAAGCTGAAGGCAAGAAGGGCTCATCTGTTTCATAACTGAAACCTTTCTTTAAAACCTTTGTTGCAATTCACACTTTGACTCTTAGAGATCTCAGAGTTAATTTGTAGAAGTTTGAGTCTTTACTGATTAACTTCTAGCACGTTTTGAGACTGATCAGTAACTTATTCCTCTAAAATCTAATGCTATAGTAGGCACAGGGCAAAAGGCTCTTTCAGTTTCTGCCTCATAGGTCTGTAACATTTTGAGATGTGTGTTTTGCCTTTCTCTTCTAGGATACCCTCTCCTGAAGTAGAAGCAGCAAAAATAGCATGTCATTGACTCTGTAACAGCTTGTACTCCACCAGCTAAATCCACAAAGGACTGTGATGTTAAAAGTGGTTCTTTTTTTATTTGTTGTGCTTTTTGTTTTTTTTTTTCCCCTTCCTTAGTGAGCAGTATAAAGCAGAGAGTAATTCGAGGGCATAGCTTGCTCACAGATGTCAGATGCCAAAGTTGCTAAAACCTGTAACTTAGATGATCTGGCAAAGATTTCAGATTCTGGGAAGGTCTTTTGGGATCTTTCTATTTCCTCAGGTTTTTCCAAAGTCTCTGTAATGGTTGCACAGAGAACAGATCTGTCTTCATTATCTAAATCTCATTTACATCTTGCTATTAAAACAGGACAACAGGTCATAGTACTTTAATAAACATTTGGCACTTTAATCCATAATGCTGTTCTCTCCCAATCCCTTTGTGTGTAGATTTGTAGTGTAATGTTGAGCTAAAGTACCATCTTTATAATGCAAATACAGATACCCAAATCTGCCAACTTCTGATGAGTATATTGGGAGAAGTTTACTCATTCATAGCAAATACCGAAAGCTGTGTCAAAGGAAAGCAAAAAGATCTTGCCACAGGTGGAGTTGTAATTTAACTTTTTATGTGCAAGTAAGGTAGATGTGATGTTAAAAGTAATCAAAAAGGTGAGGTGAAATAATAATAAAAAGTATTGAAAAAGAGGCATATTGTGAGCTCTAAGAACTTCTGAAAAAGCAAAGAGTTTTACCTAGTGTTCTTTAGCTTCTGACGCAGACTTTATGTAGTTACATATTAATAAAAAGCATTAGCTGTTAATATTCAGACAGTTAGATTCTGAAGTATTTTGTCCCTTTGCTGAATTTAAAATACTAATGAATGATTAGGCTTCATTAACAGACTGCCTAATTTCACTTGCAATGATTTAACAGAAGTGTTTTCCATTTGGGAGATGCTAGAAACAAGCAACTCTTAATTTTTGGCAACAGATTTGTGAAGTTATTGTTCTTTTGGAGGTTGTATTATGATGGAGTCCTGTAAAGGGAGTTGTTGATTGGTTTTGGACCCAGAAGAATACACTTGAATAATGTTGTTAGAAGAGGAAAAGTTTATCCGGAAGATTATGTGAACACATTCTCTACAGGTTTTTCTTTCGAAGCATTAGATTATCATAGTCTTCAAAGCAAAGAATCAGAACTTTATTTTAAGAGGAGATGTTCAAAACTTTGAGGCTTATTTCTAGAGTACTGATTAGGAAATTCTGAGAGCATGCTGCAAAGCTCAAATAAATCCATCCATATGTTATATAGCAAAATGTAAAAGGAAATATGTTATGGATATTTGTATTGAAAATACTTTGTAACTAACTAAAAGTACATTTACAGTGTATTTCCATAGTTTCTTAGGGTGCATAATTCTTAGAATGAAATATAATAAAACTTTTGAGTTGTAGCAGTGTCAATAACCAGATTGAAGGTAGGACTTTTTTTCATTCAATATGGACTTTCTATTTAAATAGAATAGTATGTAATGTTGGCTGGAGTTTTCAGCATGTCTTTAAAAGTTATAGTCCTTCTCCTTCCTTTACCCTTTTCTTTCTGTTCCAAACCCTTTTCTTTCTGTTCCAAATAACTTTTTTTTCACTTAATGTCTATGTGAGTTGTGAAGCTTGCCCTTTCTTGTTAGCTGTTGTGGAGATGTAAACATATAGACTGGTGTTTGGTCTGTACAAACACAAATAGTTTTTGTTAAATTTTTTTGTTGTGATTTATGAACTAGATGTAGAATAGAAATGTGCAATTCAGGCATCCTAGGTAATGGAGAAAAATAAGAATAGTTTTGCTATCGGTGTCTCTATTAACTGCTCAGGGAGTAAGGGATACCTTCTGGAATATCTTCATCCCTTTTGCATAAAGAAGATTCCATGGTTTATGTGCTTGATCTTATAATGTGCTCATAGAGTGCTGTCTAGCCAACAAGAATGTGAATGTAACTGTACACAGGAAACTCCATTAATCTTTACTATGGCTATGCATGCATTTAGTGCTCTACATGTCCTTGGATCATGGTCACTCTATTCAGAACCTTGTAGCATCAAAAACCCAGTTTTTGAAGTGCATAGGTTATATCAGTGCAGTTCTGTCATGTTCATTGGCGTACTCAAAGTAACACCAGCAATTCAGTGTGTGTATGAATGTGCTCTAAGAACCGCAAAGGGTGCTTGCTAGGAATTACAAAATGTGCAGGAGAGAAAAGGGTTCTTGCATCATGGTGTGTGTCATTGTGGTCAATGTTGCTTATAAAACTGAAGGGGAGGGACTTTTCTCATAATTGATTTGTTGTTATAGACATATTACAGATTTTTTCTTTTTTTTTTTTGGACATGTGCTATAGAATTGCTCTGCTTATTTTTTACTTATGTTGGCAGCCTCCTAAATTTTCAGTTTAAAAATACAAAATAACTAGAGGCCAGTAGTGCTGCTACTCTGGGAAGCTATGAAGTGAAAATATTTATGGTCAATAAATTCCTGTTGACTACCTAAGATCAGACAATAAATGACTTCTTTATCTGTGGTTCTTTAGCCTTATTGAACTTAAGTAATGACCCCCCTATTTTATTTCTCCCCTTTAAATCTTAAAGGGGGGAGGAGGGAGAAAAAAAATCAGGAGGAGGAAGAAAAAGGGTTCTTCTCCCTGGCATTAACTCAGCTGCAGCAACTGGTTTTATGGCCACCTTGTTCTGCGCTGCAGTGCAGAAAAGTGACTTAGATCTGAATCATCATATTGTGTAAGGTTTAAATGCTATTTTTCTGCTCTCCCGTGCTAGAAAGAAACCCTAGCACATTCATGTCACTTGCCAGATTTAATTCATCCTTATGTGAAAGTATCTTATTAAAATTAATTTAAATACAAATGTAAATATTAGTAAGCATGAACTGCTATTATGAAGTTTTGTAGTTATTTCTTAAGGGGGTAGGTCTTGGGTTTATTTATTTTTGGTTTATACAGGGTTATTAGGTTCTTTTGCATCTTTTTTCACCCAGTGTAAGGACTGGTTTATTTAAGTAATGTAACAATGTAACGCTAATTAGGAAATTGTACAATGAAAGAAAACTCGTTATTAAAGAAAATGCTATTCCTTAAGGATTCTACATGCTGGATGTAAGTTAATGTTGTTTTCATTAAAAGCTTTCATTGAGTTCCATCTGCTTGAATGTACAACAAGCATGAATTATTAATGTGCAGTCCTGTAAGAGAACAGTTCTTTGCTGACAGAAAATAGCATTTGGTTTGGTACAGGAAATTAAATCACTTTATGCTTGTGAGTCTTGTTAATTATATCTGTAGTAAAGAATTTTAATTTATCTCAATACTTGCTGTACAAAGTAATTTTCTTCACTTGAATATGAAAGACTGCATATCCATTTTTTCCTGGTTTTATCTTTAGTGTTGGTTTAAGCTTTTTTAAAAACAAAGAAACGAAACCCCCACAGCCCCTGAACCTCAAATAGTCTTTTTCAACAGGTGATAGCAATTTGGTACAAACATAACTTGCTGTATATTCAACTTTCCAGTTAATGGAAGAGAACAAAACACAGTCCTTAACTTTAAGGTATTAACTTGCTAAAGAAATGGTTGTTCATTAATCTCTAGGCAGCCTTCATATAGACTTGTGCAGTGTTAGTTTTGCAGCCTCTCTCTGGGGCTTGGGCAATGGGTTCCTCTCTCCCTGTTAGGAGAATACTTGGGGAGCATCTTGGGCAGCAGAGTACCTGAACAGGTGCCTTTTCACAGTGCTGAGTAGTAATGTTGCTGAAGACATTAGACGCATACTACTGGCAGCAGTGGCTAGCCTTGTGGAGTGGTAGTCCTTGGTCTCCTGATGGCTGTTTTTGGCAGGTTTCATGCTTGTGCAGCTAAAACCAGATTTCTGATAGCTTTGCATAGAAAGTCCTAAGGATTTTTATGCCTACTGCTGGGCAAAAAGACAAACCTCTTTGGGGGCAGAGCAAGTCCTTGCCTCACTAAATCTCTTGGATTTTTTCATTCCATATAAATAAATAAATTGAAAATTTAAAGGTCAAAGTACATTGATGGTTTTAAATGTGATATTGCAATTTTATTCTTACTTAGCAAATCAGGCAAGTTTTTAGAGTTTGTTTACTTACATCAATGCACAAGGTAGAGAAAAGTATCAAAGATTGGGATTCTTCAAATTACAAAATCCATTTACAGCCAGAAACCCTGAAGCAAAGAAATAGGTAGTACCAGCCTGTTGGGATATCAAAGTCAATTAATTGTCTGTCCCAGCTCTGATGGCTCCCCATGTTGACTCCTACTGTGATGTGTCTGGTTCAAAACAAACTTCTGTGCAGTTCCTTATGCTGATTGCAATTTTGGAAGTGTTTCCTCTGGTTTAGACCTCTCTCTGTGTGTGATAACTTCAGCTTTGTAAAGACCTAAGACACTATATTTCAGTTCAGCTATTCTAACAGATTTTACTGGAGATAATGGCTTGGTAATGACTAGATATAGTAATAGCCCAAACTGTCCACTTAACCCATTTCATTTCAGTTCCCTTGTTGAGGTGGCTGACTGGTCCTGGAGGGAGGAGGGAGGCCAAGAAGAAAGTTTTTCTTAATAATACTCTGTTTCAGTCTCAGTCCAAAATATGAAACTTTCTGCATGTCTTCTGTTCATCTCATCTACTGACCAGGCAGTAGATACATTTGATTCTTGTCCCTTGAGTCTGTTAATGCATCTTATTATTTCCAGTCCCTTGCCTCATGTGACGACAATATACTTTTTGTAATTATTAAGCTTTAGAATGCATAGATTTAGCCTCAGTGAGCCAAATAGTTGTGGAAATGTGCACCTTTGCCTTTTTAACCAGCATAGTGCAGACAGTGGTTTCTTTTTGTCACAGGTTTCTGTCTGTTAGTATATTTAATGAGAGCATTGAATGGGCTCTTAAACACTATATGGCATATGCGATATTTACCAAGATACCTTAGGAAGGTTGACTATTTAAATCCAAATAACAGGTCTGGCTATAAAATGAAAAAAAAAAAAAAAATAATTTGTGATTTGGGGATGAGGCCCAGGGTGGAAATAGAAAGCACAATAGAAGGAAATAATGAGTATTACCTCTGCTGTTTTCTTATCTGCTTGTGTCCAGAGTGTTCAGAGAGTGGAGCACATTTCAAGGCAATTGAGTGCTGGAGGCATTCATTCCTACTGTGCCGTCCTCATCTACTTTTATAGCATAGATGGAACCTTTTTTAGCAATCAAAAGCACAGATGAAGGAATTGATGGAGCTCAATTTTTGAGGATTAAAAGATGTGCAGTCAGTTTCAAATGCTGTTGAAAAAAATAAAATAAGTGGAAGTGTGTTAAACTACTTGTGTTAGAGGAAGTTCAATCCGCTTTGCATTTCTTTTATCAAACACTTTCATATATTTTGCTTTCATCAAAACTCAAATTTTTGCCTAAAAGATACTGACAGGAAGTTTCTATCCAATGTAAACATGAGTCTGTCTGCATGTTTGTGATTGTTGAAGATTAAGGGGCGCTGGAATATGGCAAATAGCCATATGGATGTGTTTCTTATCACATATGTTTCCTTACTCCTGTCCTCTTCCACAGTCAGGATCTGTACACCTAGGGTAGTGTAGGTGACAGGATTATTTTCTTCCATTGCATGAGTGTTTTGAAACTCTTCTGATCTGGGTGTTGAGTAGCTAAATCTAGCTACATGTTTCAGATGTGTTCTGTCTTAGTCAGCCTTCCTATGATACCAGTTTATGTGTTTTGGTAGAAAAAGAAAGCTGAGGTATTTAGCAAGAGCCTGAAACTCTGCAGATAGCCAAGTGAGAATTTCTTGCCAAACTGGATGCTTATTACTCTGACAGGAATCTGAGAAACTTCGAGATGTACTGGACATCTGTTTTCCCACCATGACAAAAAAGAGCTGACAGCTGCAAAAAGGGAACAATTGAAAAATAGTTGTAATGAATGACTCTTAAGAGGAAAGGGTTTATTCTTTTGCTGTGTCTTCCACGAGTTTCATTGCTTTTAACACAGTTAATAAGAGGAAAATATAGCCTAATACATGATGTGGGGGAGAAACTACTATTGATGTGCATTTATTAGGAGTAAAGGGAGTAATCTTTGCAGGAATAGCACAAGGAATATTGAAGTCTCTGCTGAAAGGTTTGTAAGCTGTTCTCTGTATTTGAGTAGATATGTTTTATAAGAAGGGATGAAATCAGAAAAAGCTTTGCTCTGTAGGAATCCTCAAACATTTAGTGTGTAGCTTTCATTTAAAAAAAAAAAAAGCCCCAGCTTAATGACATGAATGAGATGTAATATTTCATGTAAGTAATGAAATCTCTTATGAAATTGCGAAGTTCTGTGTCTGTGTTATAAACTTATGGTAAAAAAAGAAATGCCTATGTTGTGTTCTGCTGGCAGAAATGACTCAGTATTAATTGGTCATTTTAACACCAGTTTTAAAGACCTGTTATTGCAGTAGAGGATTTGATGGTTTAGGTCTTCAGCATACTGCAGTTTTGGGCATAACCAGCAATTCCACTAAAAAGCATATTACAATATTTGACTAAAAGTTTGTAAACTTTAAGTGGAACTGTATCCTGCTAACTGCAAAGACAGCTTCCTGAAGCATGTGATGGTGAGAACTATGATGGACTAAAAAATCCCCCAGTTGTGTTGGGGTTTTTTTATTTATAGAAATACATAATTTATAGGAATCTATAGAAACTTATAGAAAATTTTTATAGAAAATTTATGGGAATCTATAAAATTATTTATAGAAATATTTAAGAATTACTATAGAAGAGGAAAATGTGTGTAAAGGCTCAAGATACGCATAGGAACATGATTTAAACACGTAGGATTAGGACATAGTGTCAGGGATGCAAAAGCAGGAACAGTGTAGAAAAATGAGGGAAATGGATTTTGGAATGGATCATTCTTTCACAGCCTTTCAGCTGTTTGATCTGTGTGACTGAATACTTTTCCATTATCCTGTTTGTTTGCCCTTCATAGATGAAGTATGTGAGATCTTTCATCTTCTGTTGACAGGGGGAGAGGGGAGTGTCTGCGTGTGAAAGATAGTAGTTTGTAGAAGGGTACTGATTGATTAGCGATGAAGTCTAAAACTGTGGATGGAAAAATGATGGTAATGTGAGATTGTGTTCAGTTGTAAGCACTGGAATGAAAGCATATAATTGTGTGGTGAACTGGCATGTACTTGCTGTAATGGTGATTCCTAAATGTGAAACGTAGGATATCTTGGGTGGTTTTCTTTTTGTTTTGTTTTTTTTTTCTTGAAACGAGCCTTATCTGGAGGTAGAGAAGTGTCTGTGGAGGACAGATGAGGGTGTCTTGTCCCAGTGTCATGTGTGTGTCCCTCCAGTTGTCGGCAATGACATGATCATATTTACCCTCGCCTTCTTTCAACTTGCTTTTCACTTTCTTCATCCAGCAAGGTGTACACACCACTGATTTCACAGTAGTTGTTGTTGTTCAGCATTTGAAAGTTAATGCAGCAAATCTGAGCTATAAAAAAAAAAAAGTGGTTTTGCTTTAGTGGCTTTTTTGGTTGTTTTTTTTTTCCCTCTGGTGAAATGTCATCTGGATGGTTTTTAATATTACTTTAATTGAAACTAGGATCATATGATATTAATAGGTACTGTGTGGTTGGGAATCAGTGTTTAACACACTTATTCTATGAGTTCGCTAGCACAAATGCTGCATTTAGGTTTTTTATTCTTAGCAAAAAGAAATGGAACATTACTCAGAATTGACAGGCAAAAGCTGCCTTCCAGTGATTTATAAGGTACTTGTGTGCTGATGCCCCAAGTAATTTCAGGCACACAACGTACATTGAGTTGAAGTAGGTCTTTGCTGAGAAACAGACAAAATACAATTTAAAAAGTGAGATGAAAAATGCCCTGTGCATTTTGTTCCATGTAGAACAATCAGTTGACTTTGAGTGGGCCCTGCAGAATTTCACTGTTGAGCATGAAATTGGTGGCAAAGCCAGTTTGCCCAGCTGTAAACCTGAGCGCATCCTGTACAATTAGCAGACTATCACCTATAAGTTGGACATTAAGATGGAATTGTGGCACTGAACAAATTGATGAGGGGCACCAGTTTGTTTTTTCTTGTTGTGATTTCACGTAACTATGCTTTTAAATCTTCACAAAGAAGAAAAGATTTCCCAGTGAAATGTATCCTTGAAGGATCATTCTCAAATATCTGTTTGACTGGTCATTTCAGTTCTTCTCTAGTGATAATGACTTGCAAAATCAGGCAATTTTTTTTGTGCCAGTGAATGTTCAGAATCTCCAACTGTAATATCTAAACTTCTAATTTAACAACCAGGAGGAAAATAGCATTGTTAAATGTAAATGGCTGTTAATATTTAAAAGTATTAACATAAATCATTATTTGGCAGCAGTGAAAGAACGACAATGGCTATTTTGATCTTGGGTATTTGTCCTCTGTTCCTCTATCACAAATGATAATAAACAATCAAAATAAATGTTTGAAGGAAATATTTGTTCTGTAGTGATCTTGCCTAGACTGAAGTTGTATGTGTCTGAACCTCCTTATTACGATAGGCCCTGTGTGATGTTTGTTGGTATAAAATAATGCAGTAAGTGAATCTTTGTCTCATGCATTCAAATATTTGTGATTTTAATTTAATGGCATGCCTATACAAGTAATCTCCCCAGAGTCTGTTGAGATCATATGAGATAAAGTCTTGCAGACAAAACTTTTGCTGTGAATTTAGTTTGGAAAAAAAAAGCAGGCCTTGGTGCATCTTCTGGAATCTTCTACATTAGATGCATAGCAACTGCCATTAGCCACTAAGACCAGCACCATATTTTGTATTTTAAATTTTTGGCAAGCTGACAAATCTGCAATTATGAAAAATTGGTACTAAACCCTAAAATAATTGCTTATAACGCCACTTCACAAAGTATTAAATTCTTTTCAAATAGTTCTGCTATCAGGTATTAAGAAAAATATGCAAGTGTTTCAGTACCCTGACACATATATCCTACGGATCCTTGGTATATATACAGTTTTCAGACTCCACTTGTGACTCGCCATTTATTAATTTTACAGTATGACTTAAACTAGGGGAAAGAAGTTATTTTTCCTAAGCCTATGTAAAAACAGGCTTGCAAGAGTTTTGTTTCAGATCAAAGCATTATGGAACCAATTCAGGTGTTGTGATGTTACCTTTTAAAGCAATAGATTTAAAATAACAAAAGATCTACTAATTGTTTTTGTTGCAATAAAGTTTGGTTTATAAAAACTATGAAGAAATCACCTGTTGTTTTTGCAACCAAAGGAGCATTACCAGAGCAATTTGGTTTATTATAATTACAAAAACAGATACCATGAGAAGCAGATGTTTTGAGAAAGCTGAAAAATTGAGTTAAGTTTTAATGAGAGCTATTGTTGTGGTTAAATAATGCATACCTCTAGCTACATAGATGCTTATATTTAAAGATCCTAAAATCTTATGTTTGTGATTCCAGTATGGGTACAATTAAAATTTCTTTTTGTTGCCAATTTAAATAATGCTTGAAAACTAACTATTTCAAGTGTCTTCCCTGAAGCAAGAAACTATTCAATAACAATGGCTTACTATTCCCTGTTGTGCTGCTACATTTTGCAGAAGCAGCTTTTAGAAAGGAACTAACCTTCAACAACCTGAATTGCTAAAAGCTGGTAATCAAGTTTGTTATCTGGAACAGGCAAAATGCAAAGATACAAGAATTTCATGGAACCGCTTTACAATCTATACTGTTCAAATAGTAGTCTTTCATACAGTTTTTTGTTCCAAGCCTATTTTAATGACCTCATTTACATCTCTTCTCCCAGTCAATTCTTCCTTTTAGTGTTGACACGATTTACTAGATATGCTAGAAATTTTATTTGGTTTACTTGAATTTTGGATTCTCAGGAAATCCCTTCTGGAGAAAGTGGATAAAGGGTCTGTGAGGCAGGCAGACTTTCAGGGGATGTGGTGCAGTAAGAGATATTTCTGCCTTCTCTTTCAGGCATGGGCCTTTCTGCCCTACCCCACTGGCTTATGCTAATCTTGGTATTTTGTAATCCTTCAAACCCCAGCCCAAGTACTTGCTTTACCAAGCAAGTCCTAGGCTTCTCAGTTTTCTTGTATAACTCCAAGACTTCTTTTTCCTGCAGTTCCTTGTTTTGTGACACATCTTAGTCTTTCATTAAGCAGTTTATTCTTTTCCCCTGACTTTGGAGAGGAGGACCCTTGCTTTTCCTGTAGAAGATAAAAGGGAAATTATTATTCTCAAACCATCACTACAAAAGCAAGCCTGACTCCTCACTGGCAAATGCATGTCCAAAGCAGAGCAAATGTTTGCTGTTTCCTAAGAAGAGCCAAGTATAGTGAATATTAAGTCTCACAATAATGTTTGTCTTGAAGCCTTTCAAATAAAGGATGTTTGAGGGTGTTTTTTTTTTCTTTTTAAAGCAAAACTGTGCAACTAGTGTATGTCTTCAAAACAGCTGAATGTGTATGAAAATATCTGGCAAAATAGCAGGTGGATGAGGCTGCGTTAGTCATAGGCAAATCTGCCAGCTTGTACTCCAGCACAGTAAATTCATTTGGATCGTAGATTTATGAAGAATGAGTGGGGAAATAATTAAAGCATCCTTGTTAGAAATTATTTTTTAGAAGACTTTAATAAATGCAGTCATATGTCTTAACCAGGAAGTTTATTGAAAGCGGTATGTAAGGATGGGATGCGTATCTGAAGTATGGTGTTTGCTTAGAGTTCTGTGTAGAGAAGTTTAAAGTAGCTATCAGAATAATATTTTAACATAGTTTTTGGAATCCTCAAGGCATGTCACTGTTCTGTTCCATTGCACGTACCATCGTTTCCCTGGGTTGCTCTGATCTGTCCTTTTCTATCTTCTAATGTCTATCGCAGAAGTCTTGGTGGAAAAAGACCATAATAAAGATCATATTTTTATGTACAGTTAATCAGAAGGAAATAATGCAGAACTTCATAATTGTCTGGTAAAGCCAGCAATTCTTAAGGGTCAGTGAGGTTAATTTCCTTTATTTGTATTTTGTATGCATATTGCTATTAATAATGGAGATCATAAGCTCAACATTCCTGAAAATGTGCTAGTTAAATAAATACAACTGGCTTATGATATACTTCATAAGAAATCTTTGGAGAGCTAAGGATTTTGCCTTGCGTAACTAGCTGTTAGCTTTTTTTTTTCTGAATATGCTTTTGAAATAGAGCAAAGGCTTAGGGCATGCAGTCAGACCTTTATAGGGCCTTGAAAAATTAGGGGCCAATTCCCATTCCTTAGTATGAATTTTATTTATTAATTACACTATCTTAAAAATCTGTCTTAACATACTATTAGTGACTTGTTACTGCTGAAACATTATAACTTCTTTGCTGGCTGTCGATTTAGGAGTTGGGTGGTTCTAGGTCAGCAGTTGTTTGGATGTTTGATCTAGAAAGAGTGTAAAGCATTTTGGTACGGGACTGGCACAGCAGGTAACAGTTTGGATTTTAAAAAACAAACAAAAACCCAAACCAAGGAGTGGTCATCTGTGTGTTTGACAAGTCCGTTATGTAACTCAGCATTTTACAATTCTGCAAAATCCTGACATCAGACTCAATAATTATTGTTAGAGATAAGTTTTATGTGAATTATTTTTACCACCTAATATGCCTGCCTCATTATTTTGTAATGTCCTCTGCATTCATTCATCAGTCTAATTGTGATTGAAGAGGTCACAGAAGTGTGGGTGCTGAAGGTCTAAGCTGCATTGCAGCTTATAGTTTTTGAGTACCTACAAGCAAACAAAACCAGAAAATGTGCCAGCTGAGACTTTTTTTGAAATGAAAATAAGAAGCAAAATGCTTTTTCTAGCACAAGCACAGACACTTATGACACACCTTGACAATGTAATTGCTTTCAGTCTGCTAACGTTAGGTGTACTTGAGCATTTTGACCAATATCCAGCTGTTCTTGCTCCCTCTGTAATTCTTCTCGTTCTCAAAGTTAGCAGTTTTATCTTAGTTTAACTGTAATTAGTTTGTTAATAAGTAAACTATCTTCAAGCTAGAAAATAAACATCAGTTTAATGAGCTGTTCCTATATGCCCAGAGACCTTGAATTGCCACCGAAGTCAAATAATTCCCTTGCCAAAAAGAAAGGTTATGGCAAGCTTTCTCATCAGGTGCAGAAGAGAACAAGGTATACTTGTGTAGCCAGAGGAAGGTTTTTTCTTTTATTAATTCATAGTAGCCACCCAATTAGTATACCCATGCAGTGCTCATTTTGTGCTAGATTACACCACATACAGTTAACCTGGTGACAGTGTGAGGTGATTGGCATTCTGGTTCATTTTTTAAGGGCCTGTTAGCCAAAAGGGTTTTGAAGTGAATCAGAGACTTTCACAATGAAATTCCTGAATAAGGCTAGATATAATTAACACTGTAAAATAAAAAAAATCCAAGTGACTAGAAAAGGCAGTGTGATATGCCAACTGCTTGAGCTGACCTAAAACAGTGAAAATGATGAAAATCAGACTTATTTTCCATAGGATCCTGCTGTTTAAAATACTGCTGTAGAACTGAGAGTGCTCAACTTCAGTCTCTAGGGAGAAGATCATGGCTTGAAATACCTGCTGGTTATTTCTGCCCACTTCGGTGTAGTGGATGGTGTCTGTTGTGGAAAGGTTGCATAAAATTTTAATAACGATGGGAAGAAAAGGCATGGGAAGCACTCTATAGCCTGGCAATGTCCTGCACAAGTTCTCAGGTCACAGAAATGCTATTTCCCCCCTACTAAAAAGGCAGAAAATGTTTGCTCTTGGTTTAGGAAGCAGCATTCAAGTGGTAGCTTCTCATTTATTTTGTGAGACTGAAAAATATACGGAGCTATTTGTTTAAAGCAGAGTAGAAAGCTTTGTTCAACTAGGAAAGACAACTTTTCACTCCTCTGTGAAAGAAAAGTGGAAAAGCCAAGTAGTAGTTGCTCTATGTCTTTGGCGTCTTCTACCCTGACTGGTGTCTTTGTGGGTTTGGTTTTCTTCTTTTTTTTTTGTTGGTTTGGGTTTGTTTGTTTTAAAACTTTTTTCAGGTTTTTCTTCATCACCTGCTTGAAGGATCTCCTTTAATAAGCCATTACTTTTACTGAGGAGGACTAGGCCTTAGACCTATAACAGTGCTAGTACTGACCATGTGTCTGCTCTTCCCTAAGGTACTAAAGATGATGAAAGGCTTTGAAAGGCCAGACCTTTCTCTTAGTTTAGGTTCATTAAAAAACTAGATTTTCTAAATCTACCTATACTATTACTTTTAGTTCATGCAGTTTTGAGAGTTTACCCTCTTCGTTAAAAATAGATGAGTCTTGTGCAACTGTGTCATGCATGACTTCATGCTATGTTTTTTTATATTTGTGTAAAAAAGGCTAGAGAAAAGAGAGAAAAGGATGAGACCACTGATTCTGACTTTTAAATATTTTAATCATTTTAATTATGGTTACAATTTCTTTTTGTATTTGAAATGAATGTACTATACTTTTTGCGGAAACAAAAGCCTTACACTGTTGTTAGGAAGTACTTAAAAATTCAACAGGATGTGCCAAAAAATTGGTTAGTTAGCGTAACTTTTCTGTTTTAATGTAATTTTGTGATTGACATTAAATATGAACTAGAAACACTTCATTTTCACTGTTCAAAAATTGTTGGTAGTGTTAATCCTATGTTCAGTGACGTTGTAGGACTTCTGGGCTGTACCTCACTGCACCAAAGGCTGTGTAAATCTTCCTGTGTTGTCTCCAGCAACTGAGGAAACCAGTGAAGGTATAAATACACACTAATTATATGTGAACTTAGCTAAGGAAGGTGGTTCATGTATTCTTTTAAGTAAGCTGGGCAGTGTCTAGCAAGACTGGGTTTAAAATATTCAGAACTGCATTTTAAGACACAGAAATAAATGGATGAATTGCCAGTGGCAAGCTTCAGTGAAAAATAAGATATTAATTGTAAAATACTAACTTTCTCTTTAAATCCACTATAGAGTATTTTGGAGAAAAACTGAAAGTGTTCTTTATTGGCCAGAAAATCAACATGCAAGATCTGTTGTAACTGTTTCTTCAGCAGCAGTTACTAGGCACAGTGAAAAATGCTATCCTATGGAAAGGATGTACTAAAAGCGTATATTAAACTTTGATAATTTAAATGAAATTTCTGTCTAGCAAATGCCCCTTAAAAGTCCAGGAATTAAGTTAAATGATTTTAGTGGAGCTTAGCATATAAATAATTTTATGAATCAAGTCTGTTATTGTTTTGGTACAGTTATGACAGGTATTTTGTTCTGAATAGTTCAAAATTAAAGGGAGAGTTATTATTAATTGGAAAAAAAAAAAAAAGTGACTCTTCTTTCCTAAAGAATAATTGATGAAAAGCCTTAAGGGTTTCATGTACAGTACAAACTGAGGCGTCAGTTTGCATTTAGATCTGCTACTAGAAGTTTATCTGTTGTCAGGTAATATGGCATTATAGACCATTTTATTTAACTTGTTGGTTTTGTGAAACTGGTGTATTATTGTATTACACAGATTGCTTCCATTACTGCTAAATTTTGATTTTCCTGATGAGAAACATGGAGAATGCCCAGTGTGCTGCCAAAGCCCGTTCAAGACAACAAGGAATGTTTTGTCATGTAGAGGAGTTTTGTTTGATCTGATCGCTAGCATTTTAGGTTTTACTTGAGGTATAGGGATGGAGGGGAGCCCCATAATTTATTTTTTTCCATCACATCAGTATGGGATGTATCCTAAGTATTCTGTTGACTGAGTTAGGGAATAATGAAGATACAGTGACGGAGGTTAGGCTTTGCTGGGGGAATATTTGTATTTGGCCTAATATGTTTCAGATGTCTGAATGCAGTTGACAGTCACCTAGACTATGTGCTGAAAACATACTGATGCTGACAAGTCCTGGCACTATGTTGTTTATGAGCTCTGATGAAATAAGTGTGAATTAATATTGTTTCAGTATGTAAATGACACACTATATTAATCAAACTGAAGTTTACAGGTCTTGAGTTGTTCATGTAAAATTTAATCAACTTATAAAAAACATAAGGTAAATAACACTGTGATCTGTCTGCAAGATTTAGTTATACCAAATCCAGTAATTTTTACCCTTATAGAAAGCCACAATTCAACTGCGACACCCTTCATAGCAAAAAGTTATTCCAGACATCACAAATGACATTTCCGTTTGAGCTTGGCTGCAGATGAAGAAGCACCAATACCTGTTCAGAACCTGATTTAGAGTTCACAGGGGAATAATTTTACTATGCTACAATCCTGCACTGACAACACTTTGTAGCTGGTCACAATGCTGATAAATATATTTTATGGAATACCTGCTTGTAATGTGCAGATAGAGGCAGAAGAATTCTCCATTTTATTTTGGTTTATTTTATTTTGTCATTTTAATTTGATTTAGAATAAGTCTGACAAGCCGTTAAGAACTAGGAGATATACCTAGGTTTTATTTACATTGATGTGAATTACAGGTTGATGTCTTGGTAATGTTATTTTACATTTATAGAACAATTTGCAGATTGTAGCTATGCCTTATGGCATTACAGAGATGTAAAATCAAATCAAGTAAAATAAGTATCAAACCCTTCCTGGAAGTTTTTGGTTGTTTTTGGTTTTGGTTTTTTTTTTGTTTGTTTGTTGGTTTTTTTTGTTTTTTTTTTGCATTAAAGAAAATAAAACCACTATAAAACAACAACAAACCTTCTGTGTAAGATCTTTGTGTTTGTACCACGCTTCTACATCCTGGAATAATGAAAATCTCTTCTGATTAAAACAATTTAAGTTTTAGCATTGAATTTATAGGATTTGTTTTACTTAAGTCCTGCAGAGTGCAACTGAGGATGATCAGTCTTATCAAAAAATCTTGCAGTTCTTCCTCTTGCTGCCCCAAACTGGCAATGCTATATCTAACAAGTCTAGTTTACCTAGGCATTCATTAGACACTCAGGTTTCCTGAAAAGAAACCAATATACTACACCAGTATAGTGGTGATGTGTGTGTAGATTTTAAAAGCAAGAGAAAATGAAGTGCAGATTTCATAATAGCTAAGCTTCCCCTGTGTTACAAAGAAAAATGCATGTTTCTTCCTCTGAAATATGCCTATTTTGCCTTAACTTTTTCCTGTCTCTTGTACCACATCTGTCTAGCCCTGCAGTCTAATCTCATATGTTTCTCATAAACAAGATTCAGAATGTGCCAACAAGGTTAAAATATATTAATATGAATTCATGAATTTGAACCACACTCTGAATCTCACCCTAGGGTCTTTTCTTTCACTGCTCTCTGTTTACAGGTGCTAAGATGGATGAATGTGAATTCAGTAGTATACATCTGAGTGCTGTTGTGCTTTATTATACTAGAATGATAGACCGCATAAGTTAGTAATAAATCTTTGCTGATTGCAGAGCCAAGAGCTAAAGACACAGAACTGTGACATCTGGCTTTAGCATTGTCCCTTAAGAGCCCTTAGATGTGAGCTTGTAGGGTGTTAGTTTTTTGACTTATGTGGTAGCTGGAAAGTCTGCCTTGATACTGCAGCTGACACAGTTATGGTTTTGTATACCTTCATGGATAGGTCTTTGCTGTGATGGCTGTTTTCCAGATTTGAGTGTTTATAGGGTCTCTGTATTGGTAAGCAGACTGTGAAACTGTGTTTTAACAGTGTTATCACCAATTTTGCCCATCTGGGATTTATGTGAATGCCTTGCGCAGGCTTTGGTTTTATCTGGAAAAAGCTGAGCCATGTGTTTTTCTCACCATAAATTGTGGGCGAAGTCCTACATCCTCTTAGTAATGGTAGAATAATTATGGTCAGACAATGAGAGTCTACAAGCTTTTTACCTTCTTGCAGACTCAACTGGGTAGCAGTCTAAACTGGAGGTGTTACCTGAGCCAGGCAGTTGAGTTAAAAGCAGCATTGGTTTCAGGTCAAATAGTTCTGTGTTTTGGTAGGGAAGAGGGTCAGGAGCAATTACTGTGGAAAAGCTTGGATTAGCTATGGCGTGAATACAAATACTAGTCAGTAATAACACAAAGACAGTTTCTTTAAGTGGGCAACTGCAAACAAGTCCTGCAACTTGACAGATTTTGCGAGATTTGCGTTGGTATTGCATTCGTATTGGATTTGTATTTCAAAAGTTATGTTACATTAATCTTGTACTTATTTGTATTGCAAACCTTAGTAAAAGAAAAAACAGGGTCCTCATCAGTATAAAAAACAGTCTTTGTAACTGGGTGTGCTTGTACTGATTGGAGAGTAATACCACTGCAGTTCACCCCATTGAGTTACAGGAACTGTAATTACTGGTATTTGTTGCTATCTTTGTTCCTTACAGCATAAAGATGACTGTAGTATCCACTCTTGCTGTTTACCTGGCTCTGTTGTGCTTTCCTTAGAGTTCTTTTTCTTTCTTCTGAGATACTTGCAGATTTTTTTTTTTTAAAGAACAACCAGTTCAGCTCTGAATATTTAAACCCTTATAATACCACTTCTACTGGGCACCTTGCGTCTGACATCTTCTCTTCCATCAGGAAGAAACAAAAACCATTGGAGAAGATTAAAGGAATTTGATTTGCTTTCTTCAGTGATCACACATGAAAGCACAGAGAAAGATGTGGGAAAACAAAACATGCTAAGACATATGTGCTGAATCACACTCAAAGCTGTGGTATTCAAGAACCTTTATGGTACATATGAACGTGAAGACTTTTCCTGCTGTGGTCTGAAGAAACTCTTTTAATGACCCTTACAGAGTAGTCACTGTTTTTCCAAAATATTCCTTTAAACAGAGCTGATATTTCGCTGTAGGTTTTTCTACCAGAAATATTCTATGGTTGCTGTGTAATGATGCAATAAATTCCTGTAATGATGCAACAAATTCCAGGAGCTTGTTACAGTTAATAACCAGTAAAGGGCAAAGGTATTTGGACAACGCACATTAAATTAGACCTGTATCAATTTCTAATAGTGTAAGTTATTTCTTCTTTTGTCCTTCAAAGAAATGTCATTTTGTGCAAGAAAAGGAGTTCAGTTTATTTTCTATGTTTAATTTTTGCAGCCAATGACTTCTTTGTGAATAAATAATATGCCTTGTTCAGAAGACAAACATCAACTCTGAACAATTATCAAAGATATTAGGATACAATGCTAATGTATTTCATGCTTCAAAAGCTACAGCTACCAGAAGTTCACAGCAATCAATCAACATTTTTTTTGTGCTGTTTTTTTGTATAGTTAGCAACCTAGAAGGGGTAATAATTATGACCCTGTCTACCCCTACTCTTTCAGATAAGTTTGCTGGTTATATTGATTTACTTAATGCTCCTCTGTGGCTATTTCATAAGGAGGTACCGTTTCAGAAGACAAGCAGCGTCTTATTTCCCTTTCTCTGTAGAATGCTCATTTCATTTTTTTTCAGTCAATTTAACGCATTTCTTTATGTTTTAATTAAATTACCTTTTCTGCTACTGTAATCTGTAAATTAGAAAGCTGAACAAAAGAGCTGCAGTAGATAAAGGCTTTGCCTTTCACAGCCTGTCAAGTCATTCTTTGATTCTTTAATAAACTAGGTCTGGGGAATCACAGTGCAACTTCAGTGTAAAGTCAGTGAACTATATTTATTGGCACAAATGTTTGTGTGGTTGAGGTCAGAAAGGTCTTCGGTAAATTCTTGCATATAGGCTGAATTGCTTCACAACCTGGCAAATGATAGATGCAGGGGTTTTCTAGGTCAAAGCTTATACTGTCAGCAGAAGAATTTATATTAAAGGAATTTGCATTGTGTGCAGTCTCCATCTAAAAGACTTAAATTTCCAGTCCTGTCTCCCTTGCTTGACCTTCACCCAGAATAGACTGTAATAAAAACTATTTTTATAAGTCACAAAAAGGAAGCACAGACACTGCAGCTATAACAATGTAAGATTACCTGTGGATTTGTGAGCAGGGAATGTTGCTTCCTTGGTTATAGCAATGAATCTCACTTGTGCTAATAAGCAGTACTGTTTCTACCCTACCAGCACTGGGGCAAAGTCATTGAGAGGCTCTCAGCCGGAGCTAGCTGTGCACTGTGGCAATTAGCTCTGTTTCCTGTCTTTCACACTGGATAAAAATGGAATCTATTGCAAAGAGGAAAATGGAAATTACAAAATGCCTATTCATAACTTTGCCTTGGTGGATTTTTTTTGGTATTTTATTTCCCCTCTACCCTAAATTACTGCATCTACAAGTCGCTTCAAAATAAGTTTTTCAGAAAGGAGAGCCCTCATCTTTCATGGTAACTCTCCTGCCATTCGTCACTGTTGTTTAGATAGGCATTCCCCCTCAGATGAAACTAGCAGCACAGAGCTGCCTTCTTGCATCTCCTTTTGTGTGTAAAATCTGGCTTGAGAGGTGCCCTGGTATCTCCTCTTTATGAAAGAAGGATGAGAGGAATGGAGGACTATTGAGCTGAAAGAGTGTGATACGTCTTCTATTGGTTTTATGCTGTATGAAATGAAGGAGTGATAGATGAGGTAAAATTGTATATAGAGAAATTAAAATACCCTGTTGCAAGTAGAAACTGTGTTGTTAAAGTTATGCTCTGAAATGCAATATTATTTATGTGATATTATATGCTATTCTAATTTTGCTGTTATTGCTGTAGAAATTGCAGGCAAGATATACTTGTGTATTTTTTATTTTTTTTTTTAGATTTTAAAAGTACTTCAAAGCTATTTTAACAGTTGACTGCTTCTGAAAGATTGGTAAAAAATTGCTATAGATTTTGAAATTTGGCCTGTGATATTGATACATAACTGATTTTTTTTTTTTTTTCCTGATGCTAAAGAAGAAAGGAAAAAAGCTGGCTTCTGGTGCTTTAGTTCCGCAATAATAAAAGGAGTGGAGTCTTTTATATAAAATCACAGGATCTCACTTTTGAGCACTTTAAATAGCATGTAATTTGCAACTACAGTGAAGAAGAATACTAATCTGAGACTGTTACTATTAGACAGTTGTTTGTTATTAATGTGCTCCTGTGTATGTATTTGTAACTACTTTTCTACAAAAACAAAGACAAATCCCAGTGTTTGAAACACTTGCTTTCAGTTTTGAGGTGCCTCAGGGGTCTGCTTACTGAAATACAGTAATTTTATCGTAGGTAGATCTGTTGGTTATGTACACAGAGCCGTGTTCAGTGGGTTTGAGTTTATATGCCTGGTTCCTTAAGCATTAAGTTAATAGCATTTTCCAGAAAGGTATCTAAACTTTTACAAAATGCTTGGTGAATGTTTTATTGCCAATTTACTGTAACATTGCTGTTTGTGATGGCTGATGAGCCATGCGCTAGCTGTGCCCTCACTCAGGAAATGTGAAACGTCTCCCTGTGCTTTGAGCAATGAGAAATGATCTGTTTATTTGTTTATATGAAGTAACAACTCCATGTTAAAAAGTAATGGAAATAAACCCCCTTAACAGCTGTATTGAGACAATTAACTACAAATAAAAAAAAACCCTAAACCACCATCAACCAAAACCACAACAGATTTAGATTTAATATAAAACTAATGAACATGGAGGAGTTCTTGACTTCCATTTCATAACTGCCTTGAAGGTCATGCTTTCTCAGAGATAAGGTATGTAAAAAACAGTATTCATTAATCTTGATACTGTGCCATGGAAAGTGAGATGAAACAAGAAGTCCTAAATATTTTTACTGTTCCTGAAAGAAAATAGCACACTGTGTTACATACTTAAGAGGCTGCGCTGAGTCCCATTGTCCATAATAATGAAAGATTCTACTTCCCTGCTGCATATGAGATGATGAAATAGAAGGTACCTGATTTCATAGCATCATGTTCTCAAGGTAAAGGGTTAGCAACAGATAAGATGCAAGGATGACTTCAAATCATGTATTACCCCTTATTTATTAAAAAAGGGGGATATTTGCAATATGTAAATTGCTAGTGTTCTCCTTGAGATTGCAGAGTTATGCCTGTGTGTAGGATTATTCATGTAAAGTTAAAGCCAAGTTATTTTTCCAGAGCTTTTCCCTCTTTAAATTTGTGGGTTTCTGGCAGATGCACTTTCCTAAGGACTAGAGTGGAAAATAACATTTAAAAATCTATCAGCCTCCATTGAATCGTCAGTTACCGTGTAAGTTTTAGCCTTTTATTAAAGGCGAGAGCTATGGACTGCCAAAAGCTTTGGTGGCTAAGCAGTGCTTAGTGTTAGGCCCATTTTTATTTTATCTTCATTTCTAGAATAAAGCTTTTTGTTTATCCACACATTCTTAATGCATGAATAGGTCTGCAGTGGATCATAACTACTGAAACGAAAGCAAGATTTAATCTGGGGAAGGGGGTTGTGCACCTCCCTGACCTTTTATTTATTTATTTATTATTATTTTTATCTACTTATCTCTTAAGGTATCTTGGGACAGGGAAAAGTAATTTTCCAATGGTAAACTGTGGGTGCATGCTACTTAATGGAAAATCAGCCATACATTCTTCTAGGATGTGTTATAAATAGTAATCATAGCTGTGACAGGAACAAAGATAATTTTTTCACCTGAGTGTTGGTAAGCACTACTTATTTTGGCACTGCACTTCAGGAAAGACATTGACCAAAGACAGCAGGAGAGATGCAGGAATAATATCAGGTTTGCAAATCTGATGTAAAAATTCAAAAGAATTATGTTTAAGAAAGAAGGTTAAAACTTCGCTGTGCAGGCCAAGACAGTAATCCATGATGTTATATCACAGCAGCAATGCTGCCCAAGGATCCACATACTTGCATAGACTGTAGCAACTAGTTGTATGACTGTGAGGCTTTCGGGCTCAGGACTAGGGTATGTTGTACTTTGAAAGGGCTTGTTGTGCTGCTTGTGTTGTCTGTAGTGTGGTTTGGCCTATCTGGCCCGGGCATGAGGGGAATTTCTGTCTACAAAGATAATCAGGCAGCAAAGTGCAGGTTATTCATCGCACATGGTTTAAGGAATGAGGTAGAAAAATGTGTCAAATATTTTAATATGTGGTGTGTTTTGAGATGGCAAATGGATCAGAGGATCTCTTAAGATGCTGTATGGCTTTCCTAAGATTTATAAATGCTAGTTTGTTTTTTTTTTTTCCAGAATCGTTTAAGCCTAAGGCTGGTCATAATTACAACAGTGTTGTGATGTTATTATAGCTGCTTTGCAATTTATCTCACAGGCTTGCTGATTTTCTCTTTTATGGCTCAGATTTTCTGTCTGAAAACAGTCTTAATGAGAAGCCTAATGACTGCCTGTGGTGGATTAAAAGACAGTAGAGTATGCTTACAGCAGGGAGAAACAATAAAAACAAACAAACAAACCAAAAAAAAACACAACAAAAAAGCCAGTATTTGGAGCAGTGCTTACAGCTTGCTTTATTATTATTATTTTTAATATATATTGCAGTGTGATTATATCAAAACTTCTGTCAAAACTTTATTTTTTAGTGAAACTGTCTCTTTTTTGGTGTTGGGTTTGTTGTTTGGTGGTGTTTTTCTTTTTTTGTGTTTTTGGTTTTTTTTGTTTGTTTTTGATTTTTTTGTTGTTTTGTGTTGGTTTTTTTTTTTTTCAAAAGTATTAACATCATTCTTTGTTTTGTGCTCTTTCTTCTTTGTGCTTGCCTCTTACCTTTGGCAGGTTGTTTTTTCTACTAGTTGGTAGAAGGACAACCAAAGAGGAGATGAAGAAAGGTGAGATAAAAGTAATAGAGGCAGTGCAGTTGTGAATTAAAAAAAAAAAAAAAACAAACCTAAAAAAAAAACTTGTAGAAAAAGTATAGAAAAAATGTGACTGAGGGTGGAGAACAAAGACACAGACATACAGTAAATACAGAAGATGCAGTCTGTAATTGTGTCTGATTCCACACCATCCCATTCCTTTTATATGGTCGCAGTGAAGCAATATAGGCTTTTAAATAAAAAGCACAACTCTCATAGAGTCCTTGACTTCTGTGTTCTTAATCATAAATGCCCTTTTATCTAAAAAGTACAAAGGGCTGTACTGAAGCCTTCCAGTCCATCTAAGAAAGTATATAGCTGCTTTGCCTTCAGCTGACAGTTGGGGTTAAACTACTTGATTTCCTTTTTTCTGTGGAAAATACTATTTAATGGGTGCTTTCTCTACATGGGCATAGCTGGACTGGCTGTGGTGGTGGAGAAGCTGGATTCTGAAGATTTGCCCGCAGGATCTTTCTTGAATCCCATTGTGGCTAGCCATGGTACATTCCTGTGGGACCCAGCCCTGCTCCTGGTAGCCAGTCTGCTAGGGATAACAGATCCTGAAGTCAGGGTTGGTGCGCCGATGTTTTTTGGCTCACGGTTTAAATAAAGAGCATAAAGAAATTAATTCCTTTTCTGGTGGAGTCCCTCCTGCATGCCCATAATAGGTTGGGGTTGATTTTCTGGGAGGTGGGAGGAGGGGGTCTTGAGGTTGTGGGTTGGAAGTGTTAATTTTCTGGTTTTTTCTTTGTGTGTTTTCGATAAAATGAGCTGCAAACTTGGCAAAGATCCATTTGCTTTGCTCTTCTGAAATTAAAATTATCACTGTAAGAAATTCAGTAGTTGCTGTTCTGCTGTTACTCAAACCACTTCCCAGCATGGTAGTTTAGAAGGGGGAGGGAGGGGGGGAAGGAACAAACTCTCAGTTCTCTACAAACCCCAATAAAAGAACCCCAAAAATACACTTCTGTCATGGGTTCAGCAGTAGCAGTCATTTTTTCTCCTTCTTAGTGGCTGGTGCAGCGCTGTGTTTCTAACTTTC
>WYDI02029542.1:0-74839 GCA_009867235.2 Psittacus erithacus | reverse complement strand
TTCTTATTTTTAGGGGGGGGGGGCCCTGGTGGGGGGCCCGGGGGAAGGGAAAGGCGGGGGGGGGGGGGGGGGGGGGGGGACGGACGGACAGATGATACACTTGTATGCAGGGAGAGAGATGACACAGATTTAGATAAAGGAAAGCAAAATCTGCAGTGACCATGTACAGCATCAGTTACATTCCTCCACTACGTGGTGGACAAGCGGAATGGAAATCTGGCTGTTGAAGCTGTTTCCCTGTGATGAAAAAAAGAATGTGAATTGCATGCTCCTTCCCCAGAGCTGCCTCCATTAGGCCAGGTTCAAGGACCTGGTAATGGAAGGTTTATGCCAATATTTACAAATCACAGAAAGATATTCTGGCAGCTCTGACACAGTGAGTGCAGTCATTCAGTGACAGACTGACAGGGTGAATGGTGGCAGGGCTCACAATAACACAAAGAGAGGGAGTTCGAATCCTCCTGAAGAGCTGGGGAGCAAGGCAGAACTTGTATTAATTAATGGAATGCCAGTTATTATCCCAGGTTGTGAGAGCAACTAACAGGGTTGCCTGTGTGGCTCTGGGGCATATATAGAACGAAGTATGCTACAGAAACATCTGTGTAGGGCAGAGAGGTGTAAGTGGAAAGAGCTGGGTGGCAAAAGGCCATCTCTCAGAGCCAGGCTCAGGTACAATGTACCTGTCAGGTAACAAAATCTGCTTTCAAATTGATTGCACACAACAAAGACTGCATTGATCTGCATTATGTCTGTTACAGAAGTGCTTTTGCAGTTTTGGTGGCTGTTGTGCTTGGCACATGGGTGAGGAAGGCAAGGGCCCCACATGCAACCTGCTCACACACATGGGGTGACGGAAACTCCTCCCATGGGCTGTGAGCACAGCAGGACAGGAACACAGCTACTCTTGCTGCTCCCTTAATTCAGCAAATAACGTAATAAGTATTCTGGTGAAAAGACCTGAATTTTGCTGAATCAAGTGCTTCAGAACAAGTGGTTTTATTACTTTATAATTGGCATAATTTCCCTTATAGGGATTCTTGCAATTAAATAATTAGCAGTAACGTTACCCAAAGGTGTTCTTTAATAAATTTCTTAAGGTACTGCCCCCGTTAACTAAAGCTGAAAAGGCTCGGTTTCACACCACCCGAACGCTCCCTGCTCTCGCCAACCCACGGGATGCCAGAGGAGGCTGTCGCCCTTTACGCCAGGCCAGGCCGCCCGCCGCGGCGGGGCGAGCCCAGCATGGCCGCCTCGCTGCCCTGCTCTCCCCGACGGCGCAGCTGAGGAGCAGCGGCCTGGGAGAAGCCTCGACAGTGCCCTGCACCGCCAGGGGCCGTGTACCCCCGGGCCGCTCCTCGACAGCACCCGCGGGGGGAGCACCTCGGGCCGGGCCGGGCCGGCCCGCGCCGCGCCCCGCCGGAGCTTCTCGCGCCGCTCGCGGCTCGGCAGCGCCACCCGTCGGGGAACGGGGCGGCGGCGGAGCGGGGCAGCTCCGGCGGGAACGGGCACCTGCACTTCCGCGGGGCGCCCGCCGTAGGGCTGGCGTAGGGCTGGCCCCGGCTAAGAGCTGCCGGAACGGGGAAAGCTGTTGTTTTATCTTTTCTTTTTTAATTGGCGCTGGCGGGACATCGCGCCCTGCCGGACCCGGGAGTCCCCGAGCTGGGGAGGCGGGGGGAAAGGAAATCCCCATTTACCTCCCGGGGATCTCGCCTCAAAGGCAAATTTGAGCTATGTAAGTAGCTGGTTAAACAAGGGCGTTTCCATTTGTTAAGTGATGCAATTACGCTTTAGAAGTAACGGGCAGGCCGGGATGCAAGCAGGCATCCATCCACCCATCACCTCTGCACCGATCAGCGGCGGCCCCACCCCCCCTCTCCCGGTGGGACCGGTTCGGATCTAGGGGAGGAATGGACTCCCCCTCCCCCTCCTCACTTGTTAGGGACGGAGGCTGCGGGCTCTCACCGGCCCGCTCCCGGCCACAGCCGCTGCCCCCGTGTGCAGCGCACGCAGTTTGGGCCGAGGTCTGACCCCGCTCCCGCGGCCCTGGGCAATCGGGAAAGGGCCACAGAGAAGCCGGAGAGGAGCACGGCCAGCCGGATCCACCGTAAAATGAGAGCCCTGCCCCGCGGCTAGGAGCCGGAGCAGAGCCTGCCGCAGCGCTGACCCTGGGGGAGTGCCCTGCACGGCCGCGGCCTCCGCTCCTCCTGCCTGAGGTAGAGAGGGGCACGGCGGGAGGAGGGGGGCGCCATCTCCCCCCTTCTATGTAATTTATTTCCCCTAAAACAAGTATGGATTGTGTCTAAAAAAGAGAAAAGAGAAGGGAAGAGGCCACCCGGCCCCGGCCTGCGCCGTGCCCCGCAACTCAGTGCCCCAACAACACGGAACAAGTGTCGCGGGCGCTGCCCGCTCTTGCCCGCCGCTGCCTGCTCTGCCGGCAGGTCCGTGACGTCACCCCGCTCCTCGCCCACCGAGGAACGCTAAAGACCTATAGAGCAGAAAATAATGCAACAAGCAATCTCCGTATCTTGCAAGCCCTACGTGATTTTCCCCCTCTCTTGGAAAAAGCCCCTTTGCGCTTAAACTCTCGATACATGTGGAGTGGCTTTTCAAAGTCCCTCTATACAAACATATATATTACGAGTGATGGGGAGCGGGAAGTAGCCTAGTTTTTTAACCCAGGCACCCCTTCCCGCTTAGATGTCTGGCTGCTCTTCTTAAGTGCAATCATCTATAATTGAGGGAGGAAAAAAAAAAAAAAAAAAAAAATACGTGGAAATGTGTGTGTGAGAAGGTGCATCTTGAAGCGGGGTTTAGTTACAATCGATCTTGGGGGGAAAATATTGCCTATGGTTCAAAAATAAGGAGCGACTATGTCCTTCTCCCAGTTCGGATACCCCTACAGCACCACTTCACAGGTAAGGCGAGTGAGCAGCACTCACTTTTGTTTAGATTCCGCTGCTGCTGTCCAGATGTCTTGTTCCCTCTCCCTTTTATTCTTTCCTTTCCCTTACTTAGAGTCTTTTTTTAAAAGGGCACATCTGGAGCCTTTTTTAAAAAAACGTGCGTGTGTGTTTATGTCTCGTTTGTTTTGTGTTAGGCTTAAACAAATAACTCGCTGTGTGCGCAGCAAAGGCGTTTAGGAAACCTGTGTTTCCCCTTCCCCCTCCCCCTCCCTCCACCGTTCACTTTTAAGTGCAACAAACAAATAACATCAGCCCCAGCTGCGCGCGGCCGCGGAGGGTGCGCGGGCAGCGGGACCGCCGCTCCGCGGGGTCTTCCCGGCGCATCCGCTCTGCGCCGTTCCCTCTACCCTTCCTCCCCGACTGGTCCTTTCCCTGAGTTTTGTTGGGAGTTTTTTTCTTCCCCTTATGATTTCCGAAGGACACCCCCTGCACATCCCCACCCAGGCGCCCTGCGTTAACCAAGTCATCGCTATAGGTACCTCGAGTCACCATTTATTTGGGTAGAATTATTTATACACCGTAATCACTGCAAGATGTGCCTCTCGCGCTTGGGAAGTTAGCGCTCCCCTTGAACTTATTGAAATCAAATGTCTTCGATTGCGTTAGCTGGCATTTACTGCTTTGTCTATTGTCAAGTTAACTGTAATCGCAACTTCTTGGCTTTAAAACAACGCGAACGGACCGAGCGCGAAGTGAAAGAAGGAGCCGCACGGATCTTTTGCCATTCTCGAGAGCAGTTATTTCCTTCAAGTTTTATCTGCTTGATTAATCGTGTCCCTTTCCCAAGGGCTCCCGCTTCCCATTCCGTTTATTTCCCCGTTTCTATAATTAGTTGCCTCAGTCCTGGTTTCCTACCCCCTTTGTCACCCCCTCCTCACACACACAGACGCACACGCTCCTCGAGACCCCGCGATGGGGCTGCCTCAGCAGTCACTCGGCACCGTCCCGCTCTCTGCTCTGCTTCCCGCAGTTCTTCGTGTCCAGCAACCCCAGCACGACCTGCTGCGAGGCTGCGCCCCGCTCTGCGCCGGTCGCCTCCCCGGCGCCGGCCTCCGCCTCTCTCTGCTGCGCCCCGTATGAGAGCCGGCTGCTGCCGCCGGGCCGCGCCGAGCTCAATGCGGCACTGGGCATGTACGGTGCCCCTATCGCCGCCGGCCAGGGCTACGGCAGCTACCAGGGCTACGGCAGCTACCTGCCCTACGGCACCGAGCCCGCCGCGCTCTACTCCGCGCTGGTGAGTGGTCGCCCGCTGCACATGGGGATGGGGGTGGGGAGGATAGCAAGAGGCGGCAAACTTCGCGGTCAGCAGTTGATGGAGGGCCGGGGGCGGCCGAAGGGCACGGGTTGAAGGCACTTGGCTGCCGCGGCGATTCGGGGCTGCAGGGGGCCGGGGCTTCCCTCCTGCTCGACGCCGAGCGCTGCCGCTTCCCTTGCAGAACCCCCAGTATGAAATCAAGGACGGCGCCGGCACGTTGCACTCGGGAATCCCGCAGCCCGCTGCCTACTACTCCTACGATCATTCCTTCGGGCAGTACCAGTACGACAGGTAAAGCCCCTTTGATCAGCGCCAGACCGCGTTAGCATCCCCCTGCGAGGCACTGGCCGACATCAAACGGTACCAGAGGGGGAGGAGGGAGCTCCGATCTGACAAACCCGAGGCGCTCCGGGAGCACCAGTCAGTTAAAATCACACCTCGGAGCGGCGGCGGAAGGGCAGGGCCACACCGGCCTGCGGCGGGGCCGGGCCGGGCCCAGGGGCTCATGCCGCGCTCTGCCGGCTCCCCCTTCCTAACCCTCTCCCTGCAGGTATGGGACAGTGGATTTCAGTGGCTCGGCCAGACGCAAAAACGCAACGCGGGAGACGACGAGCACCCTCAAGACCTGGCTGTACGAGCACCGGAAAAACCCCTATCCCACGAAAGGAGAGAAAATCATGCTGGCCATCATCACCAAAATGACCCTGACCCAAGTGTCCACTTGGTTTGCTAACGCCAGACGGAGGCTCAAGAAAGAAAACAAAATGACCTGGTCTCCCAAGAACAAAGCGGGGGAAGACAAGAAAGAACCAACCCCGCGGGAAGAGGAGGACAGCGCGGAGGGCGAAGGCAGAGGTAGGCGGGAGAAGCCGGACGGTCGCCTCGAGGTACCTCGAAGTGGCGGCCGATCTCAATGCCTCCCAGCTTTCCCCACCCGCACTAACGCTCTGGCGCCCCTCCTTCCCGCTATGTGTCCGAGCAGAGCAGAAGAATTGCAAAGAGGACAAGGAGCTGCGGTTCAGCGACCTGGAGGAGGCGGAGGAGGAGGAAGAGGAGGAGGCGGGGAAGCCGGAGAAGGGCCGGGCCAGCTCCCTGCAGAAAGCCTCCAGCAGCGTCGCGGCGCTTCCCGAGGCTCCGCAGAGCGACTGCAGCCTGCCCGGCTCCTTCCGCGCCTTCCCCTGCGTCAAGGCCCCCGCCGCGGACTTCGCATCCCCCACCCTCTCCGGCCCGCCGCCGCCTTACGTGTCCGCGGAGAAGCCGCGCATCTGGTCGCTGGCGTGCACCGCCGGGGCTACTGCGGCACGCAGGGCCAACCCCGAGGGCGGCGGCGCGGCGGGGGAGCAGCCCCTGCCCGCCAAGGGCTTCCGCAGCTCCGCTTTCAACCTGCAGCAGCTCCCGCGGAGCTGCGCGTCCCACCGCGGCCTGGGGGAGTCATGCCAGTACGCGGCGGCGGGCGAAGGTACCCGCGGCGGCGGGGCCGCGGGGACGGGAGGGACCGCGGGCCGGGCCGGGACACAGGGCGCGGCATGAGCCCGCCTTCGGCTGACAGCCTCGCTATAACCGCCTCGGGCCCGGAACTGCCGCGGCATTAAAGAGTGCCCAAGTGTCAGGCGGGCGCGGGTCCGTGTCCCTCCGGCGGTGCAGACGCCAAGGCCTCGGCGCTGCAGGCGAGCAGGCAGGGGAGGGCGGCTGGGCCGGGCCGGGCCCACCGCGAGCCGCTTGTGTCTGTGCAGGCTTCGGGCGGGGCGCCAAGGGCTGCCCGGGAGGCTCCGAGCTGGGCGGGCCGTGCCTGGACAGGCTGCGGACGGCGTTCCGACCGGTGCTGTGGTGGTGAGGTAGGTGACTGGCCAGCTGCGGGGCCGACGGCACACCAAGCACCAGCTCGTCCGCGAAGCACTGAGGACACCGTTATGCTCTACTCCCGGAGCGCTTGACCCCAGGGAGGGCCGGCGGGACCGCCGGGGAAACGCTCATAACCGCTTCTCTCTCCCGCAGGGCCGCCTGCCCTCTCCTGAGTGGTGGTGACGGGGGTCTGGCTGCAGCTAGACTCTCGGCTTGACACAACGAAAGCAAGCTCCCCCGGCCCGGCGGCGACCTCTCCCGCCACAGGCCCAATGCTCTGCCATCGCCGGGACACGGACCAGCTGCTCACCCGGGGGCGAGGGGCGGCGGGCGGAGCGGTTCCCCGCGGGACCGGCCCCCCGCCGCCCGTTGGTTCAACACCCCCAGAACACCTCTGCCACAACAGCAACAAAAAGGCTGATTTCCCTTCGTTCCCCACGTCGTGGTTTGTTTCTCCTTCTCCTTCTTTCCCCGCTCAGGGCGCCGTCGCCCGCGGCCGCTCCGCGCCGTCCTGTGGAGGGAGGAGCGGCGCAGGTCACGCCGAGCGGTTTATTTTCCGCGGCTGTAATAGCGCTGAAAGTATTTTTAGAATCTCCAATAAACACGGGTGAACTGACCGCCGTGAAGCCGCCCTGTGACCCCAGGAGCACTTCAGCCAGGAGCGGCCCAGGGCACCGGAGCAGGACATTGTTAGTGGGTCAGCGCTGTCGGTCAGTCAAAAAAGCAGCGCTGCACTTTACAGGACAGACGAGAAAGGGAAACCGTATCTCCGCATTATTTCTGTTTAATTAAAAGTGTCATCAAACACTTTGTGTTCAGACTAATAAACCAAGCAGGGATGAGGAAAGAATGTTTTTTTGTACCTGTGTCTAGAAGCAGTGGCAATAATTTAAATTAATAACTGTGGTAATTAAGAGGTCATCTATAGATCAACCCGATACCTGCTATTTCCGAGTTCACCGGGGTCAACATTTACATTAAATCACTTGTCAATAGAGTCCAATGAAATCTGCCTTAATAAATCAGGGAAATCAATCTTGAATATTGAGAAGACTTCTGCATGTTTACCAAAGGCTACCAAGACAAGTGGGGCTGGGCGCCTTCTCGGTTTGCGACCGGAGAAGCAGCTCACAAGGGAAAAGAGAAGCAGCAGGTCAACACTGGGAGAGGTGACGGAGGCCACCCGGGCCTGTGGAGGGGAAAGGAGCAGCCACGGTCTGGAGGGACCTGTCTAAGGTGGCAAACTGAGGGGGGGGGTTTTGCAGGAGCCACGGCAGGAAAAAGTCCGGCCTGGAGCGGAACAGGGGTCGGGAGCTGCACACGTCCGGCCGGGCCCGCCGCCACAGCCGCCGGCCTCGGGGCTTTCTCGTGGCCAAAACACCCCCGGGTAAGCAGCGGTGCACGAGCCGCAGTCTGTTGCACTGACCAGCGGCTTAGAGTAGGGGAAATTAAGCTGCGAAAACAAAACATTATTTCAAGTCGGATTTTAAGGATTAAGACTTGTAATAAAGAGTATTAGGCCCTTTCGAAGGCTTCTTGCAGGGCGACTTCTCCGCCCCTCCTATCCCACCGGAGGGGAGATGTATTATATGCCCTGGGAAGAACGCGCAGGTTCCCCACGCGTGTCCGCAGCGATAGGGCCGGGACCCGCTCCCCGCCGTGTCCCGGCCGCCTCTGCCCAGCCCGCGGGGAAGCGACCCGGGTCCCTCTGGGCCGTGGCCCAGGACTTTGTAAGAGGCTCCCCAGGGAGGCAGCGCTGCAGTGGACCCTGCGCTGCCTACGGGACACGAAACCGCTCGGGCCCGGGGGGCAGGAGCTCCCCGAGCTGCCTGCCCTGCCCCGGCCCTGCCCGGTCGCGGCTTCCCCAGGAGTGGGTAAGTAGCCGGGTGCAGGCTTTGGGGTCTTCTGAAGGCAGGCACGGAGGTAACCTCCAGGATTCTTAAGACTTCAATTTTTAGTCTCCTTTCATTAAAAGTCAAGGGAGAGAGCTGGAGATTATCCCGCCTGCCCAGGACGACCCTGCAATCTGTCACGCCGGCAAGATATGTATCGCAAATCTCTCTAAATATAATCTCCAGGAATCATATTCCGAATACTGTTTTGATTAAAAAACAGAACGGGGACTGATGAAGAAATAATACCGGGAGCAGACCCTGCGAGCGCCCAGACACAAAACTGAAATAACGGGCTCGCCTGTGTGTGCGCAGGACAAATTCCGCATCTCTAACGCCAGGGTAAACATACTTTAACCGCCTTCTGGCCGGGCTCTGCTGCGAGCTGGGCTTTCCAATGCCGATGAGCTCTGTGGGGTGAGCTCGGGCTGTCCGCCGGGCCGGGGGCCGCCGTCTGGCGGGGAACTCGCGCCTGCTCCCGGGACGGCGAGGGGAGATGCGCCCGGCGGGGCTAGGGAAGAGCCGAGGGCCAGTGCGAGCTCCCCGCAGCCTTCGCCCTCAGCCAGCCCCTGGCGAGGCACAGCCAGAGGCGCAAGGCGACAGATCCCGGAGCTGAGAAACGGCCGTAAAGGAACATTCACCTCTCCGCCCCATGCCGTAATCAAGGGCCGGGGCTACCCCTTTCCAGCAGCCCCGCATCGCCCCCAATTAGCCCCGCAGCGGCGGGGGCCGGCGCGGCGGTGGTGGGAAGTTTCTAAGCAGGAGCTGCCGTGCCCTTGGCCAGCTCCGGAGCGGCGGGGCAGCGCACACACACCCCACTGCGCCCGCTCAAAAGCAGCGCTGCCGCGGGGCTGCCGCCGCTGCTCGCTAATGAACTTCTTTCAAAGACAATTACGGACTCGGCGGGGGCAGGAGGCCGCGATGAAAAGGCGGCTTTGTGCGGCCGAGACGGCACGTCTCTCAGGGCACCCCGGCCCTGCCTGCGGCCCCGCGGTGACCCCCCGCCAGGCCCCTCTCCCCGCGGGGGCAGCGGCCCCGGCGCCCGGCCCCCGGTCAGCGTAGAGACGGGATGGTGCCGGCAAAGAGCGTTGTGGAGCCCGGTTTATCAGCCGGATTCACGGAGAAGCGACGCGGCCCCAGCAGCGTAAGGCAGAAATAACAGGGATCCCCCCCTCCCTCATCCTGTCGGAGGAGTTTCTGCCCCTCTTCCCTCCCCGTATGAGCTGCTGCAACGGGGTCCTGCTTTAGCGTTGGTGCACTCAGCAAACTGACCACCGAGCTGGCTAAATCTGGTGAAATACACGCCGGAAACACGGGAAATGGCGGGTTTCGGGTGCCTTCAGTAGCAGCTGGGCAGTAACCATCTTTCACCTTCGGCTCCACCATCCCGACACCGGTTCTGTCCTCCTCCACCTCTGGTAATCGGTCACTCGCTGCCAGCACTTCGCTCCTTCCCAGCCCCCCGGGCTGCACAAAACACGCCAGTGCTTTCCTGGGGAGAGTGAGAACCGTTCGGACTCATGATGAGAAGGTCTGGACGACACAAGGAATCAGCTAGATCGGTGCTTCCCTGCCTTGTAAAGCACAGCCCTCCTTTCAGGAGCACAGCAGAGCGGACACCTTAAATTATTCCCGCAGCAGCAGCACATGAGAAGAGTGACCCTGACTGAAAATGTCTAGGGCCCCTTGTCCCTAGCTGGCTGGTCCTCTAGTGTCTTGCAAGCAAATGTTCTGACCCCTACAAACAGGTTTCCCATCCCACATTAAAGGGATGATTTTTACTGTCATTGCAGCAGCAACCCCCTTGGAGATCCCTCTTCAAAGGTGGCTACAGCAGAAACTTTAGCATTATGGCTCTATCAAGGTTATGGAGGAATGGATTGGAGCAAGTAATTAAAAATCATCTCAAAAACTGCCCAAGCAGCTGTCTGGCCAGGTGTCATTTCAGGATCAAAGCATCTGTTAGGGGACAATAATTTTTGCCATTGTATTGCTTTTTTTTTTTTTTTTACCTACTGTTTATCTGAAAATAAATTACAGGCTAGAACAAGTGGATACCATTCTGGAATGATTTAATGATTTATTTAATCTGGATTCTGTTTCAATCTACTTAGCAAGATGAATACTTTTTTTTTAGCCTGAATCCAAAAGCTGTGCTTTTCATCTCAGGAAGAGAAAATAACACGCTGCTCTGCTGCTGTCAAGGTGTTCTTACTGCTGTTAGTAACCCACTGGTACTGCTTGCCCAGCTGAAGGGCCTGAGGAGGAAACCTCAAGAAAACAGAGCAGAGGATTTCCATTTTCTCTTCTTCCTTGCTGTCTTCCTAGTGCTTTAGATGTTCTCTGCTTCTTCCTGGGACAGTGCCTGGGTAGTACAGTAACTGACTAGCATTCAGTCTCTACCCTTTAAATCTCAGTACGTGCAGGTTTAAGAACTCAGACCACTGCTCTCTGGCTTTCTCTCTCATTAGGACAGCCTTATGTATCCCTGACCGGCAGAGCAAGCAGGGCTGTGGAACCTGAGCAGACTCACAGACTTTGGCTGCAGACACCTATGGATCCACTGACAAGAAATGAGGCCAGGAGCAATTCCAGACACATTCACCAAGACCAGCACCCCACTCCCCAGCAAACACATCCTAACACGACTGTCCTTGAGCAGACACAGTTTTGCTAAAGAAGGGTTATAAAAATCATTGCCTACTTACTCAGATGTGAATTTCTGAGGTTTGGTTTCAGCTGGAATAAGAGATTTTAAGGGAGAGATACTCTCAGGACCTGTAACATGCTGAAGTTCATGGGATAACTCCCCACAGAGCTGGGTTTGGTGCTCTGGTTACACTGGGGTGGTACCACGGACACAGACAAAATGCTTTTAGACCTGGGGGAAGGTTACAGCATATTGGAGGGGCTGCACTGCCAGGATGTTTCCAACTCGCGTGCCTGTACTTTTTAGCTTAATGGACTAAATTAAGGTAAACAGGTCTTAAACTTTACATCCATCGGGCTCAGTATGTGAACAGCAGAACCATACTTTTTGGGGGTTTGTTTTTTAACTCAGTGCAGCTCTAAGCGTGAGTTTATTACTGAACAAGACCTGGGTTTATGCCAAAGTACCGCCTCATTCATAGAGAGGTACATGTAGAAGAATTCCTGCGTTATTACACAAGGCATCCAGCTTGGTGAACCTGACATCCAGACTGCCTCTGGCGGCAAAGAAGGGACTCAGTGCCATCAGGCTTCTCAGGTTTCCTCTAGACGGACCACATGAGGCACAGTGTTAAGTAATGGGTTAGGTGCACAAGGAGAATGGCCAGTCAGCAGCCTGCCGGGATTCATGCTTCCGAGTTAAATCTTGTTTGTCTAACCATGTGCTTCACAGCTCTGCATCACCAGCTGTGATTTATTCCAGGGAAGTCTGAAAACCTGCTCAACATGCTCAGCTGGTACAAGAACAAGTGCTCCATGTACTGCAGGAGGATAACTCGCTGCTAGCAGAGCTTAGATCTTCCTGATGACACCCTCTTACAGTGTGCACAGTAGCAGACCTTTCCTGGAGCTCAGTACTGCATGTAAAGCATAAGCGCTCCTGAAGGTGCGGCTGTGGAGCAGCTCCCCAAAAGGAAAAGTGGGTTATTTGTGCTACCCTCAGGACCACAGGACAGACAATGCTCTTTTGAGAAGTATCACTGGCAGCAAAGCTGTGATCATATTAAGAATGGACACTTCTCCTGCAGCGCTATATCAGCAGCAACCCACTCTGCTAGCCTACGATCCAAAGCCAGCAGCAGCTAAGGCAGGACAGCTGATATTCTCTTCAGTAAAAAGTATCCAAGAGTAACAGAAGCAGAAACAACAGCACCTGCGAGATGTGGTATCAGCCCTGGCGAGGTCCCACAGCCTGACCGCTACATAGCCAACACCACCACACTGCTTTGTATTTGTAAGATCTCTCCCTTCCATAGAGAGGAAGATAATTCTGAAATTGCCCAAAGCCACAGGGGAGTGAGGAGATGAATGAAAGAGTCTTTGTGAACCACTGAAGCAGGATGAAAAGACACAAACAGCCCATACTGCTAAAAAACTGTGCTGAAATTCTCCTGGAGCAGCAACAGTTCTACTCCCCAACCATCCCAATGGCATTTATTTGTTCCCTCCCAAAGAAAGACCATAAGCACAGCAAAGTAACCCTGCTGTCAGAGGAGACAGTGGTACCACTGACTTTTAGCTCCTTTACGCTGTCATTACCACTTTTACTTCAGCAACTTCAGTATCAGCAAAGTGTTTCTGTGATGTTACCATTTAAAAGAAGGAAACGGACGCAGTACTGACATCAGCAGATTCTATTAAGCAGGTGTTTCTGCACCAAACCCTGACACACCATAACCTGAGTGATCACAGGATGAGAAGCAGTGGCACACTGCAGCACACACACTGTCAGAACAACATAAACCAATACTGTGAACATCTTTCCACTAACTGGGCTATAAAAACAAGCACCATCACAACTGAAAGCAGAAGGTATCTTATCTGCCAGGGTCAGTTCCTTCCACTCCTTTCACTGCTTCCTCTTCCTCTGAGGCTGCATCAGTGACCCCTCTTGCTTAGCTCAGGACAGGAGCCCCAGTGAAGGAATGTGTTCATTGCAGACAGAGCTGCCTGCTCCTCGGTCTTCCTGAGCTCTTTCTTCTAACGGCTACGCAGTCAGGGGCATCCCACAGTCTTCTCCGCAAAGGCCTGTTGGCTCATGAGCTCAGCAGCATTTACCACCAGTGCTGAGCATCAAGTATGATTTTTAAATCTCCAGCTGATATTGCGCAGAGATACAGAAAGCTAAAGACTTACATAAACAGCACAATTAGGGAAAGGTAGAAAACAACAGTAGGTAAAAGTTGACACCCATCAGGACAACATAATGTCTATAGAGAGAAATAATTTCTTAACACACATGCTAAATTACTGATTTTTCTATCAGATACTCCTGTATTAAATATTTCCATGAACCTCCAGCATTCAGTAATGTAGATAAGGCAGTAACAGCAACTTTAGCAGAGGGAAAGGTACCTTTTACAGGCAGGACTTCCAGTTTCCAATTTCTCACCACCTGTCAGAGCAGAGCTGATACACTTTCTGCTTCCATCTCATTGTACCCTTACTGAGTGCAGCTCAGTGAGACACTATATTCAGGGGCACATCTGCCCATCAAGGATTACAATTTACCTGTAGAAAAATCAATTGCCAGTAAAACTCTTCAAGCATCCTCCAGATTTCAGAAATGAAACATACATTACTCTTCTCCCTGAACTTTCCCATAAAATACTGGCTTACTCAGTATTCTGTGGCAGGAAATTAATAAAATTTGTCCTAGTTCCTCTCAATTACAGCAATAATATAACCTCATTTTCTCTTCATACACTTTTAAAACTCAGGCTACAAATATAATACATGGTATTCCATAAATGAAGCAGATGTAATTACACTGTGGGAGTCTCAGGGACAATTGTACTTAGAGCACAGCTCCAAAAGAGAATAACAAAGATGATCTCTAGGTTGCTATCCTGAGGCTAGCTGGGGTCTGCACCACCTCCAGCTCCACTCAGCATGGTATTAAGATTTCTCTAACTCACAAAGACTCATAAATGTTAATTTACAAAGGCTGAGGACAACCAGGACACAGCAGTGACCTACTGATCCCCACTTCTTTGTAGAACTACATGGTCTCTTCCACCAGAGATGCCCAAGTCTCAAGCTGAAGGCTCTCTGGAGCATGATGTGGTGCTTGCTGCTTACTCCCCCTTCATAGGTGCCAGGTCAGGCTGACACAAGCCAGTAAATCAAACCTCTAAGAGTGATTACAAAATTAGCCTTACTCCAATTCAAAACTGAATTATTAGTTATGCAGTTCAATGCACTATAGTTTTTTTGCACTGTAGTTTCCTAAGCTTCACCAATATGCAGTGCTCATGCCTACTGGGAAAACTAGTGGATTTGTCCTTTACTACTGTATGGATGTCACCAGAGCTGCAGTGCCCATACCTAAATTTCAGGTCTGTGTTTTTGCTTATGGCAGTCCAAACAGCCCAGTTGTCAGTGCAGCAGCCTGTGAAGAGATCCTGAACATGGTGTGTCGCACGGTGAGCTCCCACAGACTCTCCCCAGGGAATGGAGCACTATTTGGTTTCAGGACACGCTGAGTTTTGCTCTGCAGCATAAAACTTTTGGCCTGATTTCTTACGGAAAGAAAGTTCCTATAATCACTGTGGGAGAACACAAACATCTGTCCACCATTGCATAGTTTCTTCAATTGACTGGCATATCTCAGCCAGTCTCGAGCATGAGAAGGTGTGTGCTGTGGCCTCCGTATCAAATAAATGGGGAAAAAAGTTTCTCCTATCAACCAGAACAGTTTTAGAGCTGTCCTCCTTGAGGAACCTGGAGCAGCCATGCTCATGATTCAAGCAACATGCTGAAATGCCTCAAGTCTAGAAGATTAATCTGGCCTCAGGGTTGAACTCATCCCCTGTGGACACTTGTGAGCTGGTTAGGAGCAGCATGTTGGTTTCTTTTTACTCCTACGCACAATTGCTATGACTGATCACACAAGTCACGGCAGTGATGTGCACTGGTGAAAACACAACCCAAAAGATATTTTTATACAAACCTGTGATGTGTAGTACAGGGGGGATATGTACTTTAAAGGACTAAAATGATTTTTCAACAAGAATTAATTGAGATAGAAAGTAGGGGAAAGACAAAGGGGAACAAGAAACAAAGTTTCCCCCCAAACCAGAAGGTATAATAAAATCTCCACTAGAGCTCACTCATTTTCCTTCAGCCTTCCAGCCAGGTGCACTGACATACCTATAAAGCTCTGCTAGTGATCGTTATTAGTTCAAAGCCTGGATCACAACTTTAGCTTATATAAAGTGGAGCGAAAATCTAGATATCTTCCTTCATAAGATGTCAAGAGAAGCTAGCATGACCTGACGAATTCCCCACTGTGGCTCACAGCAGGTTAAATTGCATGCTGGCAGCTCTAAGCCCAGTTGCACTGTCTAAAGAAAGCAGCACTACACAGAGGTCCCACTTGGTATACAGCAAAGGATATGAGTTGTTTGCTGTGAGGTATGGTTTCAAGAGAGCTGTTTGGGTTTATTATATTAATAAATTACTCATTTTTCCTGCTTGAATTGTTGGGGACTGAGTGACCTGGCAGTAAAACCAACTTGATATTGCCACTTGACTCTTACTAATGTCTTTTCCCATTCACCTTCTATTTACATAAATGAGAAACAGAAAGAACCCCCTATTCCTTAACAGAATCACATGGGATTCCCTGGGGAAGGTTGATAGATGTTTCAGAAACACATCTCCCCAGGGCTCAACTCGGGGACAAATTCTGTTCTCTGCTCTCACAGACTCCTGGTCAGTGATGCTGTGGAGATGCCATGCTGGCAGGGTTGGCTCAGGCACAGGTTTGACACTAACACATCAAGTTTATGGGGAGGAACAAGTGAGAGAACATTACATTTTAATTTTGGTAATTAACCTTTCAAAAAACATGAGATCTATAAATATATAGTTATCAACCCAAATATATAACTATAAACTTAAATATGTACTTGTGCCTTAAAAAGGACATTTTTATAAATTCAAAGAACTATGAAGCTTTACTATGATGGAGGGGGCAAGAAGAATTATTTTTAAAAGGAAAACCAGAAAGATTGCAAGCACATATCACAAGGTTGCAGCTTGGGGGTTTGTATCACGGTTGTAATATTCCACAGCTGCATTTCACTTTTCACTTTCCATATTTAAAATAAAATAATAGTTAAAGACAAAAATGCTAGCAACCAACCAATCAACCAAAACTGAGGACTATTTTTTTGTTGCTTAGTTTCACAAGGAAAAACCCCAGTGAATATATTAACATGAGCTTCACATAAGTGAGACTTTCACCAGGAGGGGAGTTTGCCAGGGTGAACCCAAAAATTTCAGAGATTCTTTCTTAGAAATCTGATCACCACCATAAAATTCTGGTACTTGACCCTGAATTCTCCAAAATTTAAGACCTTCCATATTCAGATCCATGGTACTCACTCCCATCTTTGCAGAAAAATCTTGTGCAATAAAATGGAGGATGAAGATAAGAGATTAATTCCTAGTAATCTTCAAGATCAATATTTTCCTGTTCTGTGCACTCTACAGTAGTGTTATATATATGCACTTCTGTTTAATTTTATCAGACAGTTCCAAAGTCTTAAAAGAAATTAAAAATGCCTTTATAATTCATAGGATTTTTCCCCCATAAGGTGTTTCTTTTCCTTTTGTTTATGTTATGGGAGGAAACATCAATAGTACAAAGAAATGGTGCTGCACAAAAGAGCTTACCCTAAAAGAGCTGCTTCAGAGCAACAAAAGAAATGAGCAGAGGAGAAAGCTCTGAAAGGGAGTCCCCAGTGGAAAGAAGTGAATGGAGTTTTACACACACATGGACTCTTACATTTTTTGATAACCAGAAATCTGATCTTTTCCTGCTTCTTTAAATTCAAGTTCTCTGATCTAGGAATCCTCTCTTTAGTTTATACCAGCATTTGGAGCAAACATATTGTTTTCCTTTGCTGATCATAGGCATGGAATACAGGGAAGGTAGGCTCTACCAGTCCTGCAGTCCTTAAGTTCAGAAGCTCACCTGGTTTCAAACCCAAATCAGGATTTGAAAAACAAACCCCAAAGCTTGTGCATGTCTTCCCATGATATTACCTTTGTCCTGACCCATTTCACTGTGTGTGTGTGTCACATACTTGTGGAACAGATGAGTAACAAGCATTGTGACCTATAAAACCAGCAGAAGACAGGAGGAAAATAACCTGCATTTACTTTCAGATTTATAAAAAATTAATACTTCTGGATAAACCAGGAATGGAAGAAACAGCCAGTACAGAAGTTTTGGCTGTTTCTAACTCCTTGGAAAGTCTGCAGTGAGATAAGAAAGATTCAGAAGACAAGTCACAAACCATGTCAGGCACTGATATACCAAGAGGAATGAAACAAGTGGACCCTTTGATCACCCTCACTTTTTTTGTCCTAAGAAATAAACTCAAGACCCCACAAACTACTGTTTGATGTGGAACATATTTCCTCCTCATCACAGGCAGTCTGACACACATCTGAACAGTCACAAACTGCATATCCCTGATGGACAGACCCCCTGGGCTCAGAGGTATCTCCAGGAATTCCTACTAGTGAGACAGTCTGTCCCACTGTGCTGAGATCCAGGAGCTGTCTCCTCTACAGAAGCAGATTGTCCTGGCAGCCCACCAGCTCTCAGTCTCTCCAGCCTAAAATCCCTCCTAATAAATCTACAAGTGAGAAAAAGCAGCCACTCTACAGCAAAGCACCATGACAAGGATACCAGCAGAATTTCAGGCTCCTATTTTGGAAGAAGTCTTGAAAGATTAAAGAGCACAAACACCAACCCTCTCCATACAGCCTGAGAAAAAAAGAGCTGGAGATAGGGCTCACTTCAGCCTGCACCGCAGCAAGGAGATAGGATTTTCTGTAGTTTGGCTTGGTAACACCAAAGAGATGTCACAGCTACAGAAGGGTTCAGCATTAACTATACAAGACCACCCATGATGTGGCCAGCTTCACCCTGTAGCCATCTTTTTGCTGTTTACTAAGTGGACTGGGTTAAAGCCAACACTGATGGGCTGCACATCACTGAGCACTGCACGAACGGCTCCTTGAGGGGCTGGATCAGTTCAGCTGAACTGAAAAGAAGACTAGAGGTAACACAGTGCATCACAGACAGGTACCAGAGCAAATCTCGATAGGCCAGAGGGAAAGCAGGAAAATGTGAACAATAAGGAACACATTTGAACAGAGGAGTAATTAAGCACAAGATCAGATGATCAAAGGAGACGGTAAATTCTCCATTTCTTGACACCTTCAAATCAAGACCAGATGTCTTTATAGAGGACATATTCCAGCAGTTCCATCCAGCTGCCAGAGCATCATCTGGCCCATGATGTATACCAGGAGCAGAAGCAAAGAATCTGCCTGTCCTTCCTTGCCTTGAAATACTCATAAAGGAGCATTATTAGCCCTCTCTGGGAAATCAACTTTTCTTAATCCCAGGGTATATGCTTTTTAGAACTTTGTGGGGATTTAGGGTTATTTTTTGCCTGTCATTCAGGGACCCGCATGCATATTATAAAAAAGCAGCACTCCACACTCATATGAGTTAAGTAAAGATTACTCTAGAAGGCAAGTAGTTTCCATTTCAACCTGTGTGTGCAGTTTGATGGACATTTTTGCGAGTATTGTCGCAAAAGCAAATAAATGGCAGGACTATCTGTGGAAACAGTGATGATCAAGCACATAATGAAAAACCTGAAGGAAAGCAGGTTTTGATGGCAAACTTTTGCCTATTGGCCCTGGAGTCATATTTAGCCATGCAGGGAAAGAAAAACATAAAAGCCTAACCTGATTGTTCACTGCTCAGTCGTCAGCCTATTAAAATCCCCCTTGTTACTACAGCAATAGTACCTATTTACAGGGATTGTGGCTGATTTTGATCAGCCATACCAAGCCATGCCTCAACCCATTTCATATTGATTAGAGTCTGGTCATATGTTAAGTGTCTATGAAATTACGCAAATGGAATCTGTACCAGAAAATCAGATTGCCAGATAATTGACCATTAATCTTTGATAAAAGTTTAAAAAAATTAAAGCAATCAGAAATCAGCTTAGCGTACAGTCTCTTGGGCCTTATTTTGGTCTAGTAAGTCTGTACGCTAAGCTGATTTCTGATTGCTTTAAGTTGTAAAAATTGCTTTTTAACCCATGGATATCAATGAGATTGCACCTGGTGTAAGTCAGGGCTGAATTTGATCCGCTGTGTGCTTTAATCACAGTATATTTTTGTTAAAACCCAGTATTTGTGTGGATCTGTGGATACTGATTTGTTCAAGCGCACGATAATCTCCCCTTAAGCCCGTCAGAATGCAGCAGGTTAATAATGCTGTAAGTAGAATCCAATTTATTCATAAAACACCGGAACGCTTTAACCAAACTGTTCTTTTGTGGCAAGCCCCCTCCCGCCTGGTTGCAGCAGACAAAGGCTGCTGCTGCAGCCGGTAGAAAAGGGGCAGAATAACAATAGCAAGACTTCTGTCATGCTGTCCATCCATCTGTCTGTCTATTGGGCAGGCAGTTTCCTCTCCATCCACTGTTTCACATGACTAAAGGCACCATTGTGCCCTGCCCTGCAGTCCATGGTACCTGCCTTGGGATCTAACTATGGCTCCATGTCCATAACTGTTATTTTGATAAGTGCTCCAATGTTCTGGTGGCAGCAGCAAAGCATAATCCTGTGATAACATTCCAGCCCATTATCATTATCTTTTAATTACCATATACAGCACTTGCTGGGTGTTTACTGGAATTCAGTGGGCACGGGCTGTAAAACTTCCTCTCCTCTGTGACCAAGTAAATGCAAATCCTGCATGCTTTAGGGGGAGTTAAGATTTGCTTTGCACGAACTTAAGAAAAGCAAAGCATTTTCTATTTAAAGCTTTCCTGTGCAAACTGCTACAGCCCATGAACTTAGGGAAACCTCCCACCTGCTTGTGATCCCTCCCCTACCAGCTACAGGAGCCCTTGCCAGAAATCAACAGCCGTATCATATTTGGTGTCACCTCGGCAGGGGGCAGAGATGATCTTACAGCCAAGGACACTATAGTCCAAGTAAGAAAACGAAGACAGAATGACAGACAGACATCAGCCCTAACAAGGAAAGAATGAAACCATCCTGACCAAAATGACAGAACTACCGAGACCATCACAAAGGGTTTCAGGTCAGGAGGGAGACACCCAGGTTACCTTTGATTAAATTATCAAGAGGGTGGTTTATTATGGAACTTTGATTTTCCATTAAGCTGGATTTTAAGGCATTAACTGAACGTGTGTACAATCCTGTGCTGCTCATTCATATGCAGGAGCAGAGAGCTGCTCACAGGCTCATCCCAATCTTGTGCCCTCATCTTCCTCCCTTTTCTTGTGAGGCATCTGAAAATGGCCACACAACAGAGTGTTGTTCACTTCTTCAGGCTATTTACTATTGCCAAGCCACAAGATAATTCTACAGCTCCTCCCTGCAATCCTGCCCAAAGCTGGCAGTACCACAGCTGCCTGTGCCCCCATCCTCAAAGAGCAGGTACCAAATCTGCAGAGTTATTCTTGCAAACACAGGAGCACACTGCTACCTGTAGCCCTTCAATTGTGCCTGGGGAGGGGAAAACCAACCAACCTGCAACATAGGCTTCAGATTCATCCAAAATTAAAAGCTTTAGATAAAATTACTGGTTAAGATAATTAATAAATTGAACAGACTACTGTGAAGGAGGTGTGCTCTAGGATTCCTAGAAAATAAGCCACCCAGCATGCCGTGAAAATATATATCAAAAATCTATACCCTGCGTTACAGAGGTGGCCAATCCGGAGGTTCATAACGTTTTCTCCTAGGATAATACAGTTACTTTGCTGATGTGATAAAATTTCTGCAAAAACCAGAAATCCGGACACCTTCAACTCCTAGGGATGTTGCAGAGGTGAAGTTTGCCACAAGTTGGTAGGGATTCAAATGTTATAACACTGTTGCTACAGCTATACCCAACCACACTGTCACACCTATTCAGCATGGGTAAACACAGTAACCAGTGAGCAACACAAACTCCATGAAGTTGCACTTGGGATGAGCAATCCAGAATTTCTGCCAGTTAAGAATAATTTTTGCTAGTGTACACCAGCAACAGCTTTGAGAAAGATATGTTTTTGTGTGTGTTTGAAAGTAAAAAGAGAGCAGAGGCCTCAATTAGCTGTTATCACAAAGCAGCTCAGTGACCCCTCAAGGTACCAGCCTCCTCAGCAAACCCCACAGTGATGGGAGAGGAGTTGCTGGGAATGGTGTCTGCAGAGACACAGCACATAATGGGCCTCAGTGCTGGGCCTGAAGGGAAGTCCAAGTGCAGAACTACAACACTGGCATTGACCAGTGATGGACAGAAGCCCTGATCATGCCAGTGCTGAGTATTGCAATAGTGACCTGCACGGTGCCATGCAGCTGTGTCAGTGAATGCCACAGAATGGCACCAGTATCAAGAATGAGCTGAAAAGATCAAAAGGTTCATTAGAGATCATGGCTAGTTTCCAGAAATGCTACAAAATACAGACTTTGAAAGATAAGTGCCAGCTCCAAAGTAGAAGAGTCCTTATCACCTCGGAGTTATTAGATTTCTGTCTATGCATACATCAATTTTTAAAAGAATTGTACCATTACAGATGTTTTCCAGAAGCATATTCCTACGTGCACAACAAAGACTAAGAGGGAAAACACTGTCAATGCTCCTGTGACCTCAATGCCTTAGTGTGGCCACTGATTTCAAACCACTCTTTCCATTCCCATCAATATGACATATCCCAATTCTGCTGAACTTCTCTTTACCTTCCTTCATAAAACTGTCTGCTCAATTTTATAACATTTGGTCTATGCACACCAATACGAGATGACTGTCTTGCTGATGATTTTGAGGTGCTTACATGACTAAGTAAACTATAATATCAGCTAGTGCAAATGAGATGATTCAGTGAGAAACAAGGCAATTCAAAGATGAGGTAGACATGGAGAATGTCCATCTAGTTCAGTGCAATTCACCTCAGTATAACATCACTTTCCATAATGGCAACAACCTTGGTGAGCTTTACCTTCCTAGACTAGGGGTGATAGAGTTGGGCAGGAGTAACCCATGGTGTCTTTTTTAGTTTTGCGGAAAAGCTTCTTTGTTTCATTAAAATTCAGAGGGACAAATCATCTTCATCCTCTGCCATATGGCAAAGATCAAATGGGTAGTTTCTGCTGGTTGCCTGAAAACTGGTTGTGAGAATGCACGAGCCTCCATGCACAGAGCATAAAAGTCCACCTCCAGGTGTTCAGACACAGCAAAAGTAACCCTCTCCATGTGGATGGAAATGTTACCACAGCTACAGAGTCAAGGCTGTTTGTCCTCAAGCAGTGATGAGCAATTCACAATTCTGCCCTTCCAGATACATTATTAGGGCAAAAAACGTCATGAAAAATTACTCCCAACTGATAAAGGACTATAGAATCACTGCAGTGAAGCTTAAGAGGCTTTGAAATGTGCTTCAGGATTGTCAGGGAAGCATTCCTGGATTAGCACTGTGATTTGACCCAAATGGTTCAAACTTTCAAAATTTTCACAAGGAAGTGAAAATTCCTGCTTGGTTTATTGATAAAGATGAATATGCTGCCTCACCCCTTGCCTTTGTCAGTAACCCAGAGGTACATAGGACTGGAACTTCTCCCCACCTGCCACAGCAAGACCATGGAAGTAGAAGAACTATTGGCAGAAAGCTTTGCTAGAGAAGGGGGAAAATGTGAGACTATAAAGTGAAATTTTACAATCACAGGAAAAGGTTGATTGGATTTACATAAATCTACTTGGCACTGAATATGTTGACAGTTGACCATAACTGTTTGGAGAGAAACAAGCTGCTTGGATGCTGGCAGCAAAAACGTTGCTTTATCCAGTTTCTACTGTGCCAAGCTCCTCCACCCTCTCTCACAGCAGCATTTAGACAAATGCCAACATTTTAAAATTAAGTGGGCTCATCATTATTAATTCATTTGGTATCCATTGTAACAGCATTAATCATGGTAAATTGCAGCAGCTTTATTACACATGTAATGTGTACTTTCCTAGAATTCCCCTGTAAAATCTCTGACATTGCTAACAATGTAAAGACAATGAGACATTACAACCAAGCAAAACAATAATAAACACACAACTTAATAAATCATTATTCTGCCCACAAGTATGTTAAAAAATAAATTTGCTTCAAAACTAGAGGGAAAACCAACATGCAATAAGTGACATCAGTGAGTTTGAGGCTTTTGGTTGCAACAAAGAAACAAAACAGCATGCTAATATGACATTTACAAATAATACCTAACCACAGCCTAATTAACTTATTGTGTGCTTACTAAACTAGCATACATATTATGTTAGAAGAAAAACACTTATTTGTTCTGTTGCTAAGAAACTTCAGACATTTGCATATTTAACAAATTGTTAGAGTGTTTTTAACCAGAACCCATCACTATTTATAAAAGACAAATTTAAAACACAAGATCAAAGACACAACATTAATTTTTCTTTTGTCAACTGTCTTTGTTCAGCGGCTCAAAGAAGCAGTTTTACAGCAGCTGATACATAATGAAACATCTGGTATTATTCTCAATTACAGCGGAACACACTAATAGTCAAGGGCTTTTCTTTAACCCTCATACACCATGTACTCTATGTACTGTAGGGACTGCTCCAGCAGCACATGAAGAACATGCCTTTGAAATCACTGCCGGGGTTTTCTGAGTCAGGAGTTCAGGATACATCTCTATAATAGGAATACCACTAACTGCTTTTCTTTTAAAGGCTCCACATGTCAGACAACTTTAACTGATCTCGTAAGCGGTGCAAGAGCAGAAAACAAAAGCCCAGGGAGTGAGGCAGTGAATAAACCTGAGGGTTCTCCGCTAACTAGGAGGTACAGAGACAGCTAGTGTCATGCTGCTGTTGCTTACTGCACCCATGGGTCCCTTCTGCTGCAGCGCAATTCATGGCTCCTTCAACATGAATCCGGAGCAGCACTAGGTCACTATTTTACACACAGTGAGCAAGGTTTTTTGCCAGCTTACCAGGGATCAGCATAAAGATTAGCAAAGCTTGAACCCCCTTCCCCTACCCAGTCTACACCAGACACACACCAACAAAGCAGGAGGCATGGGCCGGCACACTGGGTGTGTGATCCCTCAGGCACATCACATGTGAGTGCCAGACCCAGAAATGCTTTTGGAGTGTCTCTACCCTGCTTTGCCACCTCCAGTGCAGGTATGATCTAGGAAGAGCAAGACGAAGAGGGAAAGCAAAGAGACCCTGGAAGGAAATCTGAAAACTCAAGGAGCTGTAGAATACCCAAGGTAATCTTACATTTGCTATCTCTGGGCTAAAATAAAAATGATGTTTTATGGAGTTGAAGGTCTTTTCAGAAAACTACTACAGGGATTGTCATCTTAGAGCTGCTTTTTCCATGTACCAAATGCAGAGGGTACTCAGGTGTCTCCTTCTACCCATACCCAACCTGTTCTGCCTGTCTTGCTAAAAACTGGGGACCAAGATGTTCCTGTAGCAGGACAATATCCTGCTACATTCTTCAGAACAAGCTAATGAAGCTTGTTCTGAATGCTTCCTTCTCAGTCAGCTAAATACTTAAATTTATCATTTGAAACAAAAAACTCTCAAAGAAAATGTGACAATCAGAATTCCTGTTCATGAGAGTAAACATCAAAAAAATAGTAATTCTGCTGAACTGCAGTCACCAACAGAGGTTTTGGGAGGATTTTAGAGAGTTCTGAGAGAAAATCTCCTTTCTTTCAAGGAAAAACAGTTTGAACAGCATCAGTACCAATCACATACCAACTTTACTAACTAGAAGTAGCAGGTGGGCAGAGAGTGGGCAGAAGTTTGAGCTGTGCAAAGCTGAAGATGACTCTTGTTGAAAACAGCCACAGCACCAGCACCAGGTTTGGATGTGACCAACTGCAGCTCTTCCCTGTGCTCAGACAACTTTCACCTGCATTTTTGGCAAGACTCAGCAGGTCCCACAGCCATCTCCCCTGGGAGGAGCGGCTCATGCCAACAGCACTCCCCAGATCTCCACCGCATCACATCAACTCCCTTGCAGCAGGAAGCACATTTTCCAGCGGCCTCCTCCACAGGATATGCTACTTCACACCAAGGAGTAGAGTTGAAAGAATGTGTTCAAGAAGTACGTGCACATTTTTAAAGCCTTTGTGGTTTCAAGACATGCACACAAGCCTATGGCCTGTAGTGACATTTGCCTGATGAAATTTCAGGCACAGGCTATTTGGCATGACTTCACCTGTGACTCTGCTGGCTGGTTAAAAGCTCAGTTCTTCCATAAGAACATTCTCTGTGCCTCCAGCCCATCACCTATCTGTTAGTTAAGACAAAGTGAACTTAGGCCCAAAAAGCTTACCATGCTAGAGGGTATCTTCACAGCACACTGACATCAAGCTGTAGCCCAGCTGGGCACGCTCATGCTAGCTTTAATCTGCCCAAACAGTGGCCCATAGCTCTAGGCTTTCACTGCTAATGACTGATCTCCTCTTCACCTGTGTCACCACTTCTGTGGCAGCAGTAGGTACCTTTCATCCATGCCTCCAACCCATGTTACAAGCACACCTAGATGTGCTGCACAGACATATGCTGAAGAGGACAAGACTGCAATCTCCAGCGAAGCAGGAGAGTGCTGCCCACAGTCTTCTAATGACAAGTAAACAGCTGATGTTCAGCTGTACTATAAACAACTGAATATTGGGCATGAAATGAAAAGTGCCTTAATAGAAAGCAATGCCAACAGTCTCTGTGCTTAGAACACACACACACAGATACAAAGCTTTCACTAACGGCACCAACCACTGCAGTTTCTGCTTGGGGCAGAGGACTCCTGCTGTAGCCAAAACCATCTCTTATATTATTCTGGGATGCAAAAGGGGACTGATGGAAGAGTGATCATCCAGGGGAAGTTCTTCTGACAGTAGTAATAATAACAATAATAATAATAATGTTGGTATGTAAAGACACTCCCAAAAGACAGTCAGTAAACCATCAAAGCTCTTTTGGTGAAAAACAATAAGGGTCTGCAGTCAGTTGTTACAGGATGGGCTGAAGCAAAACCTGGCTGAAATTCAAAAGGAAAGCATTTGCTGCTTCCCCCAGCTCTGCCTGGTCTCAGGTGTGGAACTGCTTACTTCTGCAGGTCTCAATTGCCGTCTCTGGCACTGCAGCCCAAGAGGCGCACAGGGAGTTTCAGGCAACAGCCAAATACCAGGCATGCACTGGACATGCAGCCAAGTTCTACCAGCCATCCTTAATGGGAAAGCTACCTCCTTCAAAATGACTTAATCCAAGTTTTATTTTACAAACGTGAAATACCTCCCTGCTAGAGCACTACAGCATTTCTAAGCCAGCTGCTTTCTTCTTCGCTTTCTTCAGAAGAATGAAGTGAGTCAAAGGTACGTTTTTGACGGATGGGCTTTCACAGGTAGTGGCAACACCATCAGCATTACAGTAACCAGGATAGAACAGACCACCACGTGATGCTCCAAGCATTAATTTTGCATTTTCAGCATACAGTATTCAGCACTCAAACAGGTCTTGAAAAAATAAAATAAACCAGGTCTATTTCAAGCATGTGGACACAGGAGTAATCATCTCCCAGTCATTTGGTAGGGAAAGTAGGTTTCATTTTTCAGAGTTCTCAAATTCCTACTAACTTCTGAGCACTGTGATCTTGGGTACAGTTCTCCACCCACCAGTACTTACATGAGAGGATAAATGTCCCTTTTTAAAGTCTTGCTGGATCCTTATTAGTGCAAGAAAAACAAGTAACTACTGACTTGGAAGCAACCTATGGCTCTACCTGTCAATATCCTCTTTATCAGACCTTGAATACAGAATATACATTTCACAGAGCTCAAAAATATGCTTTTTGTAAAACGACCATAATGTCACATTTCTGATAGGCCACCATGGGTTGTGTTACCTGTTTTGTTAGGATTCCAACCTCCAGAGATTATTTTTTTAAACCCTTTTCTAAAACTCCCATTTGGCCACAGAAATAAAGCTATAAAAGAGCTTTATAATATTTTTGTTTGTTTTTAACCCGCCTTAAAGAACATCTCTGTGATCCAGTTTCATCTGCATAATGGATTTGCAGCTCTTTATGACAAACATGGTGTTGGGAAATATCAGTTGTTTAGCTTAAAAAAGTTTTAAATAGAATGAGTGACTTACAGCTACAATACTGTGTGGTTTAGAATGCTGCTTGCTTAGCTTTACTTGGTTAGCATGAGTAGCTACATTTGCTGAAGCCTTAGGCAGCAAAATGTGGACTTTCACCTGGCTATACTTTCAGCAGGAATAGAAATAATTTTCATAGAAATTCCTATGTACCTGGTGCAGCGCTGTGTTTTGTCTTTAGTATGAGAAGAATGTTGATAATTGAACGCTAAATGCTAATATTTTAGTTGTTGCTAAGTAGTGTTTATCCTAGGTCTGGGACTTTTTAGTTTCCTACAGTTTGCCTGCAAACAGGTACACAAGATGTGCAAACCAGAAGGTAAGGAGGCCACAACCCTCAGCAGAAGCTGCAGCTCAACAAGATATGAGTAGTTAATGGCTTGCCTGTGTGGAGACAGAGAAAGAATGCAGTAATGTGTTAGAAGACCCTAGACCAAAAACCACCTTGGACTTAAAAAACATGTGAAGAGCATAAACTGTAAGGGTATGGCTGCCTAGCGATTTCTTTGTTTGGGGCCTTCTCCAGAAGCATCCAGCTCAAGTTGCTTCTTCTGCTGTACCAGTTAATTATTAGATTATTTTTCCTGGATCTGGACATCTGAGATTGCTACAGGAAACCTGGGGTCATCCTGAAGGAGGAGGGAGCACTACTGGGAGCGAGCATGTGTGTGACCGAGGAGCTGGAAGGGCACTCATTGGCGCACTGGAGCTGCCCACTACAAAGGGACTAAGCCCAGCAATTACGGTCTTGGTGGTGTGTGTACAACTCCTTGGGTCATGTGCCGCTGCTTGGGTAGCAGCTTTCCCCCTATCACATGGTAAAACTTCATGTAACCTATGTGATTGCATGGCCTAGCTGGGGACAGACACAAGGGACAGGCAAATTATCAGCCAGAGGTCTTGTCTGCTACTGAAATTCCCCATCCTGTACTGGTTAAGCCAGATCTCTCTTGCAAGCTCCTGATCATTATAGACTAATTGTTGTTATTAGTCTACAGGCTTCTAATTATTATTTGACTTTCTTTTGGTGACTAGGTAGGATGCTGCTACAGCAGTGGAAGAAGCTCTGATGTGTTGTCCTTGTGACAGCGGTGCAGTACACTGCTTCTCAAAAAAGGAGTGGGATGACAAGCTGCATTTATCCAGCTTTCAAAGAAAGCCAAAAAATCAAAGGTCTGTAAGATTAATATCAAATACTTGGATCCTGTCGTCCTAGGGTAAGACCAGTGGAGAAAATCTCACGGAGTAAACCAGTAACTCAGGCAAATTCAGATGAGGATATTGAGATGACTTCTGTCAATTTAGTACAGCGGGCTGGGGCTGTGGAGGGTTTATATGCTGGCCAGACAAGGGCTGTTGTCAGACTCCTTCTGAGGGGCTGTTCCTTCACTGACCTTTGCTTGAAGCAGTGCAGAGAAGTCATGCCATCACAAAAATTCATCACTGCACCCACTGATGCGTAAAGAAGGGAAAGTCCACAAGAAAGCAACATGGGAAACTCTCCCACAGGATCCAGTTTGGATGAGTGGGGCTGAAGTTCCACCAAAGTGCAAGTGAATGTGGGCACAAGGGTAGCATTATATGCTTTCAACATGTACTCACCTCAGTAAAGCCCATCTCTCCACCAGCTGGATTCAACTTAAATGCACATCCTAAAGCTGTGTGGGTGATTTAATTTATCCTCTCTGTGCTCGTGCATAATGCGTTTTTAATGGGAGCAGCACTGCAGGGCAGAGCAAAGTGGCGCTGCTAGGTTTTTTCCTAGAAGTCTCCCACTTTCCTAGAACTCAGCCAGCTCAGGGGTAACAGCACTAAAGGCTACACACAGTATTACCAGAAAAATCACAAAATGCTGGTTGAACTTTCACATTTTGATGCCACACAAAACTGGGTCACTGAAGTCCTGCTTTCATTCTGAGGTCAATGCTCACAGTGGCAGAGATAAAGGTTTAAGGAGATGTGGACTCTTTTATACTGTGCACTTTATGTGCGTACCGGAGTAAATAAAAAACCCTTGGGAGAGTGTGAAGAGAAGGAAAGGCAAAAAACATTTAACATAAAATCTGCTTGGTCATTGCAGGAAAATCACTGGGCAGTTTTACAGAGGTTCCCTTTTCCCACATTGCCAGCTCTGCCAGTGCACCTCCCCTAGATGACACCAACAACAGTGCCACTCCATCAGCATCGTGGTCTCAGCCAGTTCTCACTCATGCACAGTAGCCTGTCTTTTATACTGTAGGTATTTCACAGGGTCTTGTTTCCCTGAAATACAGATGAATCTTTTCCACACATGACCAGTTCCACAGATGAGTGTCCAGTTTCCTGGCAGAACATTTTGGCTTAAACCCCTTTTTAACAGGTTTCCTGTGACTCTCCATCAACCCAAACATGTACAAGGATTTGACTAACATTAAAAATGGAGATGATGTAACTTGTGGTCCATATGTGAGGCACACTGAGTGTTGCTGCTCATCAGCCACTATCAGATGCATACATTACAAGGTATTTTAATTGCAACTGGGAAAACTCCCTGTTACAGAGTGCATGAAGAGTTCAAGGGTTTTCTTAGCTTGTTTTCAATGATGAATGGCTTCTAAACATGCTTTACTCAAACTTTCTTTCTGTAACTGTTCCAATCAGGATATTTTTGATCACTTGGCTCTTCATAAGCAATGGACAACTGGACATCAACAAGACAGAGACAAGCCAGTTAAATCTTCTTGACTGCTTGCAACCAAATGATCCCACTGATCATTTCTCTCAAATATCCCTATACACTACTCCTCCCTATTTTTATTTATACAGTTTATTATGTCATTCAGGTCTCCTGAAGCTTTGCAGTAAAACCGGAGTAAATATAACTATATATTAAATCAATATATTCAGAGATTATTTGATCATTTCCTTTGGCAATATCACACACATTGAATCTAGAAGCTACAAGGAAGAGGATGGCACTTCTTGGTTGGAAATGAAGGGCCATGTTGACATCTAAAAAAATTCATAATGAAACCTTCATTATAGAGACATATATCTCACCATCCATCATCTCCAAACACACAGGCTTGGAAATGAAAACCTGCCTGTGTTTAATTTGATGGGCTGAGCATACAGCATTCCCATCCTGCTGGGGGGAGGGGAGCAGCATGTTATTTATCCACACGTCTGAAAATAGACAGGTACATTTTAGACCATCATCTCACCTCGAAATCCTGGAACCATTTATGTGAAACCAACCCTGAGCCACAAGCCCTTGTTTCCTGTCGCACTGAGGGCTCCATTGTTTGCTTCTGTCAGCATGGTGGGGAGCTTCAGGCTGTGCTCCCCTCCCAAGCTGTGCAGCATCTGCTACAGGGGTATTTCCTCTTTATTTATTTTTTTCCCTGATTTTCTTTCTAATCTCTGTTTCTTTGTGGTTTCCTGGAGTCGTCCTGACAAAGCCACAAATTCTGTTCCTGTCCTTTATAGCACTGGAGGGCACTGCAGAACACACGAAATTTGTTTCTAATTTTACATCTGCTGAAAAGCATTCCTGGGTTACAAATACACGCCAGCAAAATCAGTAGGGCTTATCCCACTAATGCTGCAAGACAAAGCAAGCCAAAAGGAAATAAAAAAGACTAAAATACTGCACAAATATTTTTGCACTTCTTTCAGCTTGCGAAACCTTTCCTTTTCCCCCTCCTTTTCCCACATTTTACCCAAGTTAAGATTTCTGGTATTACATATCCCTTTATATTTCGGAAAAAAAATCAATTACAATACAACTAAATGAGAAGGAACAATAAAGTTTTGCTTTTCTGCAAGTCCCATATAGAAGGAGAGGGGTAGAAATACTTTCAGCCAGAAGCACGTGGAGGATGATTTCCTCCCCAATGTGTCACTGAAACACGGAGTGTTCCAAGCAACTGACCAAAATCCCGATGCTCCAAAGTCAGTTTAAGCTCAAAGAGGGATCTCAGCTGCATTGCTGCCATTTACATATGCAGTGTGTTTTACAGCAGCTATTTCTTCTCCTCATCAAAATTTCCTAAATAATGTTTCTGCTAAATTATCTAAACTTTGTAACCACGGCAGAGCAAGACCTGAGGTAGCCTCTCAGGCAGGAAAAGCTGCATCCCAGGAGGTACAAAGCTGCTGGAGCAGTAAGGCCCTTCAGTGGGGCCAGCAGAGATGGGCAGCACCACAGCTACTGCCCCAGTGATTTCTGCCCCAGGTTTGTAATTCAGGTTTTGCTTCGCTGTGGTCTATATCTGCTGCGCCCAAGTGTCACCTACTCACAAGCAGCAGCTCCCAGCCTGGCTCAGACTTCACGACTGTAAATGTCAACAGACCAAGGAACACAACTCCAGGTTTATTTTCATTAGTAAGAACACAGTGTCATGGTATTTCAGTGCTCTGCAAGTGTTAATTAAAGACCTTGCTACAAGGAGCTTGAAAGAACATTTCAGAGCTGGATCCAACTCTGCAGCTTGGGTTTATCGGATTAAATGTGATAGCACAGATATTCCAGGACTTCACAAAAGCCATGGAGAGAACTCTTGTGTTTTCACACTTGCTGAATTTTGGACAAGGTCAAAATATGCAGCTCCTAATGGAGAACATCAGCTCTGGCCTGGCCTGGTGGTGGTACTGGCTGCCCAATTTGCAGCATTGCAGTTAGGGAGCTGGGGCTGAACTAGAGGAGCGTTTCCTCTGGTGACCAGAGCAGTGAGATGGTTCCAGACAAGAGCCACAGCAGTTGTCTCCATCTCATCCATATCCCATAGTTAAGACTCAGTTCCTTACTCAAAAACACATTGGGGAAAATTCAGTCTGAACTACACAAAATTCATCAACTTGTGCAGGATTCCCATTCAAAACTTCATGCATTCACACAAAATTTCCCTGGATACCAGTTTACGTGATTTGACATCTCCATTTAGGAGCAGATCTGAAGAGCATGCTGCCTTTCAGATTACATTACAGAAATTTTATAGGGCTGAACTGAAAAACCATTTTTTTTTTTCAGCTGTGTTTGGTCATTCATGTTCCAGCCTCCCCAGTGATCACTCTTGGTGAGAAACTTGCACTCTGCAGACTTGCTAGAGACTAATCTGACTGCTCTGCACATGCGCAGTGGATCTTGTACTGTACAAATGTCTTTTCCAATATGGATTATGGGCTAATAAGCTATATGGTTCTGCAAATCTTCCTGGCCTTTACTTTTTAGCTGTTATATGAGAGTCATATTTCCTAAGAGGAGAAACATATGGATTGTATCTATCCAGCACTAGATGATCACAGTCTGCTGTAGAAATGCATTTGAAGAAAAATAAAGCCATCTATAGGAGAACTGTGAGAAGAATTGGTTTTTTTTTTTTTTTTTTTTTTTTTTTGCGGTGGTTCTCCTGTTTGGAGTGGAAAATATCAAAAGGAAAAAATTAAAAAGGTTTTGTGTTGGAGTAGCTGATGCTACACATTCGCTCTTTGTGGGTTTATATCCTTTTAAATCTTTTTTCCTTGAACTTGCATGACTTAGAAGTGAGAATGTTATTTCAAAATTCCTGTCTTGAAAACACTTCAGGCTTTTGGGAAAAGGAACTTTTTGCTTGAAACAGTTCAATATATTTCACCAAAAGCATTTCTCTCTTCGCCTTCCCCTTCAGTCACTATTGCATTTTCAGTTATTTTACACATTGTTTATTGTAAACAGTAGAGAAAAAAACGCCAAGCAACCCACAGCAAGTCTAGTTGTAGTCTCCAAATGACAGATTTAAAAAAGATGTAAATAGAAAGAATTTATCTTACTTTTTTATCAGTAACTACCCATTATATGCAAAGCTTCACTGGTTTAAACCTTTTATCCTATCTTTGACTTAAATATATGCCCCATCTGCTAACTATTCATCTCAGTTCTCTTATCTGTAACAGAGGGATAACAATACTGCCTATACGTGCCTCAGTGGAGGGGATTAGTTGATATGTGCATGGATCCTGCCCATATAAAACACAATGATTATTGCCTGAATGTTGGTATCACCTCCACTGGCCTCGGGAAGTATCATATACCTTCTGGCTTCAGAATTAACAAATAAATTCAGTATGTAAAATATTTCATTTTGCTATGTCAGAAAGACAATCTACAGTCAGCTGGGAAGTTTGCAGAGTGGCCAGTGCAGCAGCACGCAGCACCCTAAGGATGCGATCACAAGATTGTAAGTCCAGGTACACAAGTTGTTTCATGTTTGAAGTGATCAGTGCCAGACCACAAAGCAGTATTTTTGCCGTGTTTCAGTGATATCACCATGTCCAGTCGTGTTTGTTCAGAAAGAAAGTAAAAATAAAACAAGTGAAAAAAAAATCCAGTCTTTCCCTCCATACTTGCTTAATTGTCCTAGTTACTCCATCTCTTCTCTAACAATATGCTTACAAATGATACCTAATTGTTTCAAATAACATGCAGGTTATCACAATCTCTGTTTTAATATCTGCAAATGGAGTTTCAGCCTGAATTCTGGATGCTCAGGTTTTTATCAGTTTATAGCAAGAATGAGATGTAAAATATATATTTTTTTCATTGATAAAGATACACATGATTTGTAAGATGAGTCAAATTAACAATCGATTATGCACTAATGGGCTCTAATCAATACATTAATTTACCTAAAAGGGGGGGAAGAGGAGGAAAGATGGAAGAGTAGTTTAAAATACTGTTCTGCTGGTACGAAATAAAGAGCATATAAAATAAGACTGCGCAGCCCTTTGTGGAAGAATGCAATATCCTCTCTCTCATTCTCTCCCCTTGTTTCTCTGTATGATGTGGCGTGTGTTTATTAAAGAATAAAAGAGCAATTATTGCACTTCCAGCCGATTGCAGGGCCTCAGCCAGTGCGGCGGTACAGCAGTGTGAGCCTGCTCTCTAGTGTTCCTGGAGGTGTGTGGCATCCGGCACCGGCTTCCAGCTGCACCCGCTTAAAACACAGCCCAAACCCTGAAGAATTCCCTTGCTGTCTTCTGGGTGGTAAGGAAATCTCAATTATGCACATAAGGGATGTGGTTAGGGGAAAAAAGCAGAAAGAATGTTTAAATTGTATACGTAAACTGTTTTGTTTTACAAGCTGGAGTAAATCAGCACATTTGTAGGCCATATTTATCCGATCCACTCAATAATAATGTCTCTCAATGAACACCACTGATGTGGCATTTATGCCACTGAAAAATATACCCAATCCCTTTAATTCAAGTAGAGTCTTAGTGAAAAAATAACAATTTTTGCTTCTGGGAAGTCACTCATGCAGCAGGGCACAAATCTCTGCCACGTTGCTGTCTGGAACTGGGGTGAGAGAATATGCTGGGAGTGAAGGTAAATGCAGAACCCCCCCTGCTCTCTCTTCCTTTCGAATTCAGTCCTCACTGGCAGCCTCATAACATTAGTAGAGGTGCCATGGTCTAAAAATAAACCACCCAACTCTGCCCACAAAGGGATCAAGAAAGGAATACATTCCTTTCAGCACTAGCTTCCTAACAGGAGGTGCAATCCTGCAGGCTGATGCAAATGGGGTCTCGCAGAGACCCTGCTGAGAATTTGGGTATAAAGTGAGAGTACAAGCAGATAAGCAGCTCCATCACCTGGTTTTGCTTTGGGTGACACAGTTCAAGCCTTGTATGTTCAGTCCTTAGCAGTTGTAACACAGGGCCTTTGTGCTCTTAACCCTGTTGCAGATAAAGAGAGTGAAAAGAGAAATGGTGCCAATTCATGCCAAGTAATTCCAAGAAAATTCAAACAGAATCAATGGAACTGTTACAACAGTGCACAAAGTTGCCCTCTCCTAGCAAAAAATCAGAAAAGGCAGCAAGTGCATGTTGCACACTATGCTCTGGTTGAGAGAGCGTTTTTGAGGTGCAGCTAATCTGAGCCCAGTTATGCTTGTGTAAATTAGGAGAAATGCAAGTGGAGGTACTCCAGTTTGCTGCCACTGAAACCTGATGTGCAAGACTGCAGCACAATCCCAGTAACACAGCATGCTCTGCACAACCTTGCAGACCAGGAAATGAGACTGGATCTGAACAGCCCTTGTGGTCTCTGAAAATTATTTTACTGACTCACTTTGAAATGTCTTCTTTGCAATATAGTAAATAGCAGGGTTTCTTTTCTTAAAAAAAAAAAAAAAAAAAAAAAAAAAGTAATATCATATCTCTAGAAGAAACATTCTAACAACTTGGGCAAAGTGGTGGCTGTGGGTTTTAGTGGAGGCCAGCAAAGCCCACTGAGCAGCCTGCCAGAGAGCCTGGCTGCATGATTGTTGTGCACTGCTGCATGAGTGACTTCCCAGAAGCAAAAATTCTTATTTTTTCACTAATATTTTACTTGAATTAAAGGGATTGGGTATATTTTTCAGTGGCATAAATGCCACCAACTAGGAGTCTCTGATGGGAAGCTCCTCTCACGGCAGCAGCAGGCCAAGAGCTACAGGCACCTATGGCACATTATTGACACCATGAGAACTATAGCTCCCTTAGCTCTGAACTACAGGATGAAGATGGCGGACGAAAACAGAAATGTCAGTGTAGTACATCCATAACCAGTGGTGCTTCTGTGACTATCATTTCTCAGCCCCTTCCCAAACACAGAGATTCTTGTCAGTCGAATACCCAAAACAGAGATGCCCAAACACCAGTCTCCTCCTGGAGAGCTGAACTACCACGTGTGCGCATGCTAACTGGTATTGCAGATGAAACAGCTACAACTGCATGGGTTTCATTAGATGTAATCAAATATTCAGTTAATACCCAATGTATACCTGAAATCAGCTCAGTCTTAGGAAGCTTTCCTTGATATATGCACTGCTGCTGGAAATGGATGACTTCTTTCATTAATATTTGCTTCACAAAATATCTAATTCACTTTGGCTGTGTTTATGTGCTTTGTACAGCTACAGCAATAAATCAGTGGGCTGGGAAGCCCATTTCACAGAAAAGGCACATCTTAGATGGGTACTGAACTGCACTCATTTAGAATGAACTCTGAACTTGGGAAATGAAATTTCGAAGATTATATGAAAAATCTACTAATCTAGATGATGAAAACAATATGATGTTGGAGCTACAGATATTGAAGATACTAGTTTTGATTAAACGCAGCCATGAACTATTCACAGCAAAATATTCACAGCCGGTTTGCTAAGAACAACCTACAATAATTTTGCTCTATAGTAACAACTGTCCTGATACACAAACATGCCATTTTTACTAATGACTTCAACTGGTTGTTGACAATGGGTGATCTATTCACAAATTAAATGTAGCAACTGGTGGTTTAATTTAAATTAACTTCTCTTGTTTGTTAGTTTAAATTATTACAAAGGGTACTGAAACCCACACAGCCGTACAACCGGACAGGCAAACCAGTCTCTGCTGTCATAGTGTTTACAGGAGACGAACCCCAGCTGTGCTGGGTAATACCCTGCCTACTCCAGCTCTGCTCACTAGGCACATTTTAAATAAGTTGTTTTCATAACTAAAAATATGAGGGTTTTATAAGCAGGGAGCAGGAGCCTCTTATTTTGTATGCTTTACTGCTAGACCTCTGGGGCATTATTTTGATTTCTTTGACATTGGATAAACTTGATTGATGTCAGTGAACTCTGAACCTGTAGGTATAAGTATTTTCAAAATAATCTCTCTGTATGGAAAGTGAGACTACTTAGGATCAAGTGGAACACTACAGCATAAGTATAATGTGTCTATTAAAAAGCACCTCCAATTAGCAGGAGAAAACATTTTCAATCTGCTGTTTGAAAACAATTTCCCAGTGTTGGTGTAAAGAGAATTAACTTTCTCTTGAATACGATTTTATTTACCAACGTACATTTACACTTTTATTACTTTCATTCAGCTTTTCTGAATTTACCTGAAAGCTCAGCCCTAGCCAGTAGTTCATACTCCAGCAGCAGCCATGGTTTTCAGAAAGCCTCCCACGCACTGCCTGACCCTCCAGGTTTAGTTTCAGGTAGGGAGGGCCAAAAGCAGCCTTGTGTAGATACGCTACTTCTATGGCAGTACTGGGAAGGTAAATCGCCAAGTGCAACTGCTCCCTGCGCACCTCAGGTAGGTACCTGGGATATGCTGGTTATTTTCCCCAATCAGTTAGTACTAACACTTACTAACATTTCTTTTTACCATTAAATCTTGCTAAGCTTCTGCCCTCTGGCTCACATACATCTGACCATGCCTGTGCCCTGCAAGTGCTATCTCAAGCCCTCTACACTTTTTAAATCTCAGGAGTATCTTTGCCTGATCTTTGTGATGAAGGTGTCTCTAGTTTTATTTTATTAAGCAAAGCAGAGCAGAGCTAAGCTTGGCGCCAGCAGCAAAGGAGAGCTCCAGACCTCGGAGTAACAGATGCCATGTACAGGCTTCAGCTAAAGCAAAGCAGCTGCATTATTCTGTAGCTCCCTCTACTTGCTGCATCCCATCACGACAGTGTGACAATTTGCCTCTGTAACCTCCCAGTCACTCTTTCACAGGTCAGATCAGAAGATCAATATAAACAAGAAAAAAGGAGACATGTACTCTTGTAAGAAAAGCCAGGAAGTTCAAAGTTATAGCTGACAGTCTGGATTTAACTCTGACTGATCTGGGAAACATAACAAAAGTAGAGTGGTGACATGAATGAAGGATGAAGTGTCAGACTGTAAAGCACTTGGTTTTTATCAATCTAAGTAGAACCTTTACAACTATTAAACCAAAATTTCTCATATTACATAGAAAAACAAATAAAAGGGAAAACGATTTCATGAATATTTACACATAAGACAGCCCCACAGCTCTCAGATGAATACATTGGTTATTTATTTAGCCATTAAAAAAAAATCAGAGCAGTGCATTCTGGACAAGAGACGTTTCTTCCAGTATGTGATGATGCCCAAACAGCATTGTTTACAGCGACAGACCAGTGCTTCCCTTCCAGGCCTGCAGGATTTGCCTGCATGGCCAGTGTACAGTGCATGTCCCAAGTACAAACACACTAGAAAACAGCTAGTCAAGAAGTGAAGACCAAAAACTACATTGCACAGCACAGCAGAGAAGAGCTAGAGCTTCAAATACCGAAATCAGCATCAGGGACAAACAGTCTCAGTGGGTGCATACTGCTTTCCTTGATCCCTGCCACCAAAGCCAATGAGCCCACCAGCAGGAAACACTTTACTTACTGTTGCTCTGAGAAAGGGGTAGGTGATCAAAAGCTTAGGATTGAATTACTGCACAAGGCTGATTGAATTACTGCACTGAATCAGGTCCCTTATTAACTGCCAGCACCAGTGCAGCAGCTCTGCACAACCGCAGCACACTGCTGTACCACCAGAGGTGAAGGATCTCACTGGACTTACTAGTTCCACCTCATCATGTTCAGGTGGTGATTCTATCCAATACCACATCGCTAAACTTTCTAAAATGCAGCTACAGATCCCTAAAGCTGAATTTGTTATTTAGTTTTCCAGAGGTAGCCTCTGGGCATTTCACAAATATGTGGATCATATGTTCATTACTTAGCAAATAAACTCCTGTACTATATTGATGGGAAGAGATAAAAATCACACGTGTTTATTGCAGCTGCCTCCATTTCACATGGTTAAAGCTATCTCCTGAAAGAGTCCATTCAGTTCCATGACTCAATGAATATTTATTTTGTTTTAAAGAAAAAGAAAACTTGAGAGACTTGTTTTGCAAGATTAAGCAACAAATGTCTTATATTTCAAACGAACTGCTAAGACTTAATCCTGCAATTCTTTTCTAATCCGAGCACCCCTAAGGACTACCATGAGATCAAGAACTCCTGACAGGAGTGTGTTTGCACGGTCAGGGCTTTCATCTGTGTAGAATGCATGCAGCCAGCCACCAGGTGAACTCATTTTACTGAACTTCCAATCTGCTTGAGAATTGTTGGTTTGAAAATTCAGATAAAAATAAGATGAGATGATAATAATAACAACAGTAAATTCATTGAATTTCCCTTCCATTTGGACAATGAAATAGCAATGGAGGAGATGAAAAACATGTTCAATGAGAATGTGATGAATTATGTACGAGGACCCAGAAATGGGGGTACTGCTTTTGAGAGTAAAGCAAATACAAATTGACCCTGTTACACATTTTCCTGTTAAACAGAACATATGTACCCATGTCCAGGAACACACACAAATGTGAAATACTACTGACCTACACAGGAACTAACTGTCAGTAGGCTCCTTTTCTGCCATCACATCAATAATTATTCTTCTCCTGCTGTTAGTGCAGCCTTTCCAGAAAAGGAGCAATTCAGTAGTGAAGGACAGAGCTGCTCTGCCCTACACTTGGGTTTTCGTTGCAGTCAGTGGATTTTGGAGTCCTGAAACCCCACATTCAGATGGTGTATTGAATGGCACTTCACAGGATGCCACTCAACAGTAGTAGGATGTAACAGGCTTTGGCTTTTCTCCTTAGCCACCTCTTAAGAGGCCAGCACTTATTGCGAGCTGAAGGAGAACTGGGGTTTTCCTGGGTAGGCTAGGCTCATCTTGGTGTGAGTAAAATGAAGACCTCAGTGTAGCTGGAAAACATTTTTCCATTTGATTTTGCAGATGTGGCTTGGGGGCGGGGAATGCTCCTTTGGAACATCAAAGCCTTTCATGAATATATGTTATTTTGGTAAAGATCCTTCTGTAGTCTAAAAAGTTTAAGTCAATTTTGGGGATGCTCCATTTTATATTTACTTTTCTTCACAAGTGTTTTCTATAAAAAAAGAATCCAGATCTTGAGATGGAAATGAAACATAAGTTTTAATGATATCTATTCATAGGTCAAAAATATTTTCCTCCCATCGTTCGCTACACTTTTTTTAAACCCAAGGCATTTTCACTCTGACCCAGAAGTGCACAGAATTCTTTACACTGGTGCTGAGCAAGCCAAAACCCAGTTTGCAGCTGGCAGCAGCAACAAGTTGCAATTCAACCTGTGTTGCCCTTTTTCAACATGGAGTGTGACATCTATGTCTGTTCTTATTTAATATTTGTACCATCTCCCTCTATATCCACTTGAGGTGGTTCTTGTATTGTGGTTGTGTCAAGCAACTCATGTTGCAAGGGAAAACCTGTCTACTCAACGATGCCTTTGTCCTTGCCCTGCTCCCACCAGCATGGCCTGAAATGCAGGTCCAGAGACCCAGCCTGGTTGAGGCTGAGCCCATGAAGGTTTATTCCTCGCTGCAGTATTTGAGTGCCTTCACTAGCCCAGTTAAAAGGAATGAGAAACAGGGAGGGAAATCATTTCAGGAAGCAGGGGCGCCTGAGCTGCAGGGAAAGCCAGGCCCAGTTCGTGACTGCTTCTGTGGGATTTTCAAATTTTGTAGAAACAGACAATATCAGTTCCTGATTTATGTGATTTAAAATGACTGCAACCAATACTAGGATAGAAAAAAATATGTATGCCTTTTAAGTTTACCAAGAAGAGGTTTTTTTCCCCATCAGTTGTATTTCTTATGGCTCCCCAAAGGAAACAATCTTTCATAGGCAGAACTAGAACAGCTTGTCATGATCACTCATACCTAATGATGGATATTTATTGTTGTCACCAGAGACTTAAGGTCTAAAAATCCCATCATATAAAAATAAAAAAAAGGATGTAATGACTTCACTGATCTGAAGCTGCTAAATCTGAAGTACTTGGAGAATTTAGATTAATTCACACATTAAAATTGATAAAATATGTTGGACTGACCTCAGTGGCTGCAGGAATATTTGGAATACTGGTTGTATATATAAGCATGCACTTGATCATAACTTTTCTAACTCACTGCCAGTTTGCTTCAGCTTGTTTCCGCAAAAATGATGGTTCATAACTGGGTTAAATGGAAAGATCATTAGGCCAAACATCATGTATTTGAAAATCCTGCCCATGTACCACAAATACAGCCAGAGTTTTGGGGGCCTGAGTTATTCTGGGCTGAGAACCTGTGGAATTTTTTTGTACATATACAATGGAAACTTTTTACTAGAAGTCACATGGGCCTGACCTGATTTAGGCGGGCACAAGTAGTAGCCCAACTCTGAGCAAAGGAAGCCCTTCCCAGGCCCATCAACTGCTGCAATATCCCCACTTGAACCGCAGACACTGGATTCATCCCACCAAAGTGCACAAAAATATTCATAGCAGTGATAGTAACTTTATGAAGATGTTCTTTTTTAAGTGGCAGATACAGAAACAACTCTTTAAGCTGACAGCACCTTTCAGCTCTCGTTCTCACATTTTAGATATCACACGTGAAAATTTTATGCTCATTAGTTGTCTCTCTAAAGATGAATACTCAAGTATTCATCTTGGGCATCCAGAACAGTTTGGGCTAGTGAGTAACAAAAAAGACAGTGCATTTAGAAATACAGGTCTAAAAAATGAAATAACAAGAAAAGAAGTGGAAAGCAGGTATATAAATAACAAGGAACACAGTAAAACTAGATTACAGATAAGAAGGGACAGTTCTGCTCCACAATATTTTTTCTTAATAGTAGTAACAACTCTCCTGAGGCACTTAATCTGCTTTTGTTTCTGTTTTCTTTTATTTCATTAGCAATATTTTATTGATAGTTTATTTTGCCCAGTGGACAACCAATGGGAAGCCTGTATCCATTTTGAAAGCTTTAACTCTATTATACATATAGACATGCACCGAAAGATTAAGGGGTTTTTTATCCTCTGAATTTCAGGATGCACTAAAAGACTTTCTACACTCTTCCCTTTGGCTAGGGTTATCCATTAATTTAGGGAATTCTGATTCATAGAAGTCAAAGCACTTTGGATCAGAGCAATCATTTACTTGACAACACAGTGACTTTGGTGGACTTGCTCTCAGTTTTCCATTGGTCCAGGGATATCAGGTCCTGAAATGCAGACACGGCTCTCAATTCCCTGCCATCTCTTTAGGAACAGAGTGATGTGTAACTCTTTTCATCCTTTTACTATACATGCCATTCCCTTTTCTCTCTAGGAAAATAGTTTCTTGTTATTTTTAGCTCAAATCACAGCTTCAGTTTTTTAAAAAAGCCCAGAGACTACACTGTTTCTTAGTAGTCCCCAAACTTAATTTCCTGGGCTGCAAAAGCAAGCTGAAAAAGGTGAAAACACCACTGACTTTTGATCTGGTTTAGTTAAGAGCATGCTAGACTTCCTGGATCCAGTTCATAGTCCTTTTTTAAGTACCTTAAGGTACAGGATGCAAGTCACAGTTAAGTGAGAACATGCTTTGCTCACCTCTTCTCCCCCCCTCAAACCATTTCTGACCCTGCTTTGGGGGACAATATTGAAAACAGTGAAAATATAACCCTGCTAAAAACATGAATCAAAAAGTCACTGCTTGTGGACATGTTTTTAAAATTGCTTAGTTGCATGGAAGTCCCTTTAGTGCTTGAAGGACTTTAATAAAATTGATTTTCTGAGTATAGCCTTTTAGCAGCTACTGTATAAGCTTGAAATATGAACCCTTCATTGTTGAAAGTGTTTCATTTTTGCCCTGTAACTAATGATCAAGGGAAAGAATGTGTTCAGAATTCTCCATGGTTGCCATTTTCATAATTAAATCGTGCTAATAATAAAGCTTTGCAGACTTTAAACAAACTGGCACTGGAGTGGAATGTGGTTTGCAGTGTTTCATGTACAGACCTCTGCAATTAGCCCTTAATGAATAAGCATACCACAGTGATAAGTAAGACATCTCTGTGAACCGGTTATTTACCAAAGCACAAAACCGTAACACTTTCATTCAACGACTGAAAATTATTCTCCAGATTTCTTCGGAAGGCTCTTGAGTAATTTGGGAAGTTAAAGCCCATTAATTGCCTTTAATACCTGATGTGTAATGCCAGCAATACTGCAGCAGTCTCTCCATTGTTTATCCTAAGTACAACGGCTCAAAAACAAGCAGCTGAGTCAGACACATGTAGCTGAATAGGAGTTGCATACATTGCTGCTAGTGTGTATCTACTGTTGTTGGTAAACTACATAGAACTTTAAAATACCAGAATCACTTTCATTGCAGAAACATAGGTGCAGGTTATACTCCCTTCTACCCCCTCGCCCCATATACTTACTTAAACTAAGACTCATATTAAAAAACTTTTTTCTTTTGTTTGCTCATTAATAAAATCTCCTTTTTAAAACAAGCTAAGCCATACACAGCTCAGGACATTTTCTAGCATCATAAAGCTAGGGACAATGCTGACGTACACCAGTGAGGAATCAGCCTTTTGTGACTGAATACACAGAATTAGATTTGGGTTAGTTCATAACTGTGTCTTTCTTACAGATGTAACATACAGCCTATATGAAGGAATAATTTTCTGGCAAAATACTTTATTTTCTGGCAAAACTCATTTCAGCATCTAATGAACTAGATGCAATGGACTCCAAGCCCCATGCTTTGGCTCATACAGCACAGCAGGGTACAGGACCCTGGGATTTTTATCATGGACTTCACAGGTATTGCATTTGGCCTTAGAAAGAGAAACATGGTGACTGCTGACAAAAGGGAGTTTTGAGAAGAACAGACAGACAACCTGACCGACTGTCAGCAGACTGTTCTCACAGTTATCAGAAGGCAGCAGGAAGATAATGTGCTATCTCCCGAAGTAACTGTGCTTCAGCCCAGGTTATCAAACCCAAATTTTTCTAAGTTGCATTTTTCTGACAGGATCACAGCCACTACTGATCATCTAAGTGTGTTTCCTGTCTCTCAAATACTTGGGTAGGCAACTTTGTACTATCACCTTTCAATTCTTCTTGAGAACTGTTTTTTTCTCCTTTGTAACAGTTATCTTTCTTTTGTCAAAAGACAAGAGTAGCAGAAAAAAAAGCTGGTGTACATAAAAATATTAGAGCCTGTGATATGTTTTAGGCTCCTTTCCACAATCTGACATAAATCTTTTCCAAAAAGAAATACAAGATAAAGGCATGGGGGAATACGAAATATGGAAAAGATTTTGACATGCAATCTCTAGAACCACAAATAACAGGCAACAGTTTTGTGCAGTTCACAGTAATTCCTGTGGCAATGCTTTGTACAGAAACACTGCAAATGCTAACCTGGACCCGCACAGAGGGCTGCCATAGTGGCAGTGGTCAGCCCAAGATGGTCAGCCTGCACAGGTAGCTACAGCATACACTGACAAACATAGGGAATTACCTGTCCATATACTTTCTATTTAAAAAATGTGACACTACAAGATCTCTAGATTCACTGTGGCTTCTACAAAATGCCTTAAGGACCTGCTTTCAAAATCTGATCAGGCTTTATTATCCATGCAAACAAAGGATGCTAGGATACATAACACAATGGGAAAAACTGTGGAAAAAATACTACTAAGGGACACAGTGCAACTCACTGTGCAGAGACACCTGAGCATAAATGAGCTCAGGTCTAGCAGGGCTTAATTAGCTCCAAGTCACCACCAGCTGCAGGACAGAAATGGTCACATCATCAGTGTCCAGCTCATTGGACACAACCTGGCTCTTCAGAGAGCCAGCTCAAATACCTCTATGTCTGTAGTGCCATTAATTTGAAACTCAAACAGTTAACTCAGGGATTACTAAATCTGGGCTGTAGTTGGACTTTTTGTTCCAACAATTCCTCTTGAAGTTGCTGAACTTCATTCTTCAGACAGGCAGAAATTGTCTGCTTTAAGCTTAAATCTATACCTGGCCATTTTATACCCATTTATTATTCTGCTGGAGTTGCCCCATAAATAGCCTTCTACCTTTTCTCTGGTGCTTATATTACCAATATGTTTGAATACAGAAAAGTGAAACCGCATTTGTTAAATACAGACTCATGCTCTGAAGAACACATTCACGTTATCCACTGCATTCAAAAATAAAAATCTTCCCTGTTAAAAGCCTATTGCTATTACTAAAAATGGTGTCTCACTCTCAATGTTGGGGCAACAAGCTCCACGGGCTTCTTTCGGGAAGGTATGAAAATGCTCAGCTTAAAGGCACTCAGTGTTAGATTCTTACTTTGAAACACACAGAAGTGACACGCTACAGGCCACACACCAACCAATGGGTCAGTTTTGAAAAGCTGGCAATGTTGCAATGGATAAACTTACTTCATGCCAAGGTATGTCCTACCCAGTGGTGACAGGGACAGTGTCCCGGCTCTGTAAACATCTTTTTGAGGCATGAGGAGTTGGTGCATGGCTGTGATGACACGTGCTATCATGCCAGGTCAGAAGCATGTTGTCAAAATGACACTAAAAGTCCCTCATGAACAGCCTTCTCTAAAAAGGCCAGGCAGCAGATGGATCAGAAGAGCTCTTTCATGGTTATCTTAATCCTACCATCTTGCTGATTCAACAGATCCTGGATGTCACTAGGCCTGGGACTGACTGTCTTGGAAATGGTACTTTTAACCATGATGCAGCTTTTTCCAAGACTATTGCCAGAAAATTGATTCGGTTATTATGCCTCCAGGTACTGTCTTTCTAAAACTTTTTGCAAGAAAAGAATAGATTTTGGGAGGCAATTAAAACTTAGTAAGTAAGAGTCCCATTATAAAACAACTACAGCATAGACAGAAACTTTTACACATGCCTCTTCCACAGTTGCTCAAATCCAGCCCCTATAGCCAGATGGTGACTTGTACAGCCCTCATGGGACTGCCTGCTAAGGCTGCACTGGTGTGAACTTATAAGTGTTGCCTGGGCAAATCAGATATCCCTAAACTGGGACCCTAAAATGAGTGAGGTGTTCACATGTTTTACTTATACCAAGATTGTACCTTGGTACCAGGATAGCTGTTCTACTTATTTTTATTCGTAGAGGAGTCCCATGAATTCCCAAAAGGACTCCTGCAATCAATTCTATGACATCCTGTAAAGCAAGAGGCAGCAAACCTAGAAGTACCTACTTCTTCATCCCTGTAACAACATACAAACTCTTTCCTATTTAAACTTTCTACGTCAGACTAAAATATATAGTGCACAGAAATGGGATAACCAGAAATGCTTTTCTTAAAGAGAAGCCTCATGCAGTTATTCATAAAGCAAACCAATTGAGGCAGGCAAAGAGAATACACCTTAGATGGGTCCGCGTGAAAAAAGAAGTAATACATTGTGTTCATTAAAGCAATATCAAAATTAAATTTAATACAAAGAATCTGAGACAAAAACCCAAAACTATTAACCCCAAAGCCACTAACTATTCATTAGCCAAGTCAATTTTGCGTCCCATTATGATTCACAATGTGTAAATTCCCACTGAAATTGATGTAGTAAACCAGCTCTTTGATGGTCCTGAAATTAAAAGGATAGAAGAAAAGATACAATTAATTGAAGAACATAATTTGATGCTTGTACAGGGTGTGAAATTTACTGAGAGCAGACTGGGGCTTTAATTAAAGACAATGGGCCAAATTCACACCTGGGATAACAACTGAGAGATTTTGCTGAGGTCAGAAGAACTGCTGCTACTCGCAGCAGGCCTGAGAGCAGCTCCTGATAGTAGCCAGTTTTCAAAAGGGGCTAGGAAAAACAGCCTTTAAAGAGAAAGAGAGGGCAGGAGAAGGAGAAGGAGAGGGAGTAAAAAGAGAGAAGTATGTATTTTCCAGTCTGGAAGCTACCTTTACTAGGTTCAACCTTGCCCTGCACTGAGCAAGGAACAATTTCTTCCTGCTCACAGCAGCTGAGGAGGACAAAATATCATCTGAGGACACTCATGCTTGGACTCCCAAATGAGGAGTGATGAGAACAGCTGAAGATTCATGGGAGAACTGCCAGAAAAGGTCCCTGTCTTTTGCCTTGGGAGCAGAGGAATAAGACCACAAAATAAACCAAACCCTTCTGAATGAAGCCTTTCCATTCACTTAACAGGGATGTTCAGGCTATTTGAAACAATTGTTGACATCTGTTTTGTCTTGTGAAACGAAGCATTTGAACGCAGAAAGTTTCACAATTACTTTGTGATTAATATTTCTTAGAATATTCACACTTGGAAATTTGACAGGTTTCTCAATTTTACATAATCTGGATTTTGTTCCATGAAAGGCTTCACCTCTGTGAAAGAAAGCAGCTGAAGAAAGCATGATGTTCTTCACATTTTTGTAGAAGAGTACGCATTAGGACATGATGGCATTTTGCAATATTTTCCAAGGAATCTCAGGACCATGGACAATACTCTAATTAGCAATTTTAGAATAAGAAGACCAGGATTAAAAATTGCATTTGTTCTGTTTCCTTGCTAAGAAATAAAGGCTTAAGCCACATGCACTAATTTCAATGAATAACTGCTTAAACTACTCATTGTAGATCTAGATGATGAAGTCTGCATATTTTTGTTATTGCAGATAGACTGTAAATAAGCCAAAATTATCTCTTAACTTGTTTATGATTTATAATTATTTAATGAAATCACGTACCAGCAGGAATCCCTATTATTAATCAGTGGTTGGTTGGCTTATGAATTCTCTGCCTAGACATTGCTGTTTCCCAAAGTAATAGGAACCTAAATATTCTCAGTGAATAAGTTTTGACCAGATGCTTACTGGCATCATCAAAAAGGAGAATCTATGGATGACAAAGTCTTTACTACAGTGGGGCAAAATAATTCTATGTTTAAACCTAAAAGAAAAATTTACACTTTCTATTTCGTGTGGCTCTTCAATATGAAGCTAGGGGGTAAACAGCTAAAATGGCATGAGAAATGCCAGGAGAGAAGTAGCAAGTCCTGTTTTACTAGCAGCAATGTTTTGTGTTGGTTCTTTGGCTCACTTTTTGTTACTTCAATTGATTTAACACTGAGCTTTCTCTTGCTATAAGGTTGATTACACTGATCTGGGTCTGTCTTGCTCAGTGGACTGGAATGCTCTAGTACACACCTGTGGAATACTTCACTCAAGAAGAAGGTTCTTTCTTTGCATAATCATAAACAGAAGACTACAATACTTAGCCTTGCTTAGCCTTGAAATTTCAGGAACAGTCCATGTTTGAGATATTATCTGCAGCCATGTCATGGGGATTGCTGTGAAAAGGTTGAAGGGTACAAAGCAATGAGGAGAAAAACATAGTAAAAAAATCTTTATCTACCATAAAAGCCATGTGAAGTTTAGATTCTTGGTGTCCAACATTCAGACATACTGGGATCATCCAGAAACACATTCTAAGCCCACCACTTCTTACATTTACTATTCAGGAATGGTATGAGCTAATTTGGGTTGGTTTGCCCACATTACTTGAGCACTGATGACTGTTTGCAACAGGCGTTAATCAGGTGTGCAATAAACAGCTATCTGCCACTCTACAAATATGCTCTGTAACTGCTCTGCATGGCTTTCAAATACACAGCAAAGTCTACACAAACAGGAGCTTCAAAGTTGGGAGTATTCGGAGAACAACTCTCTGGCCACCAGTCTTTGTTGCCTAAATCTGTTGACATAGACACATTTCTACCTTCATCTGCCAGTGAGAACTTTCATCTCCACAGTGAAAGAAGGTATCCTTCTCTGCAAAGTATCATCAAAGTTAGGAAGGGGCTGAAAGGCAGTTAGATCCAGCACTAAGCAATATCTTTATGAGCTCCGTCAACAACACCCACATAAAGGCTGCTGCGCAGGAGCAAATAAGAAAAGTTGAATTCTTTGCCTAGTGTAATTCCCTTAATTTACTGACTTTTTTCCCTTTCGTTTGTCAGTGGTTCCAAGATGCCTGGCATTCAGGATGATTTGTAATGTAAATTATATAATTGTACTTTCACATATTTTAACATCGAATGGAATGATTGACTACAGAATTTGAGCTGTCTACAGGTGGGGGTCAATTATCATCTGAATAATCACGCTGTCACACAAGAATAGCATGGCCATGGAGTGTGACATATTTTTATCTCTATGCATTTCAATGAAGTCAGGCTGGTACATAAAAGGTTATCACCTAGGAAACATATTTTCCTAAGCACAAGTTAAACATGCAAGCAAGATCAGCATAGATATTCAATTTAGCCAGTCAACCCTAACCTATTAATATTTTAACAAAATCCAGTGAGGATAATTTTTTTTCTTTGATCCCATTTCATCTGAGCAGCCTGGTAAGGGAAGAAAAATTAAAAACAAAATAGTCAAGCATACAGAATGAGGTTATGTATTAAGTGGGCTATTTAATGTTTTTGGCATATTATAGCCCTAGGGAAAGTGTGAATGGATTTAACAATCAAGATCTGTGTTCCCTGGGCCCACAAAGTTCGAGAAACATAAAATAATCTATACTTCCAAGCTGACAAATCTTACCTGACACTCTGCTTCATCTCACTGGGACTCTCTAGCTCAGCATTAATCATATGTTACAGGGAGCAAAAAGAAAAGTAAATCACACAAAGCTGGAAAGTGAGATGGAAGGTCTTCGGGCAAAGCTTTTAATCAATAATATGTGGGATAATAACCAGGAGCTATTGTTTGAATCTTCAGATATGAAAAGATAGCAATGCAAAACACAAAGCAACTACAAACTGCTGCCGCTTCAGAGGAGTCTGATGAAAACACAACCAGCTCAGTTTGCCCTAAACCCCACCTTTATCCCTGCCCCTTTCCAGTCCATTAGCAAAATTCTGCATTCATGGTTCACCAGTATTTTGATCTAACTCTAAAACTGTAATTAAAAGTGTCTATCTGATCCTAGAGATTGATCAGAGAACACAGTGGTATCATGTGCATTAATTTTGGGGTGTCTAATCTGAGATCCTTTGCTACCCATTGAGATTCAGAAAATGTTGCAAAAAAGGTCTTATTTCTCATGTCAGACAATTCCCCTCTTTCCCTACTGGCTTATCTTCATACAGTTACTACTAAGACATACAGCAGGTATCATTTTTGCCATGAATTCTACCTCATTTCCAAGGTACTATACCTACCGTCATGTCTGTAGCTTCCCCCCACTCCTCCCCATATATTAATAAAAGGAAAAAGATACTGGTTTACTTACTCATCTACTAAACACTGAAGAATTCTCCAGTTTATGTATTTATCAGCTATTTAATTTAATTTGTGTTTTAAATTAGAATATGTAATCAGCTGGTAGAAGGCAGTATAACTAAACCAGTCTCCACGGGCTGAAACCTCAGCTATGAAATACATGTCTGTGATTGATCTGACCTCCAGCTATTCATACAGCTCAGTTCATGACCTCTAACTTTCCTCACCCCTTCAATAACGTATGTAATAATATTTGGTTTGCTCAGTTATGAACAGGAGGTGGAGACGCTAGTCCTATCTCAGACTTTTGTAATTATTATTATTATTTTAAGGGGTGGAGAGAAAGAGTTACAGCTCAGAACGAAACTTAACCCAAATCCAGTTCAGGCTGTCCATTAATGCAAAACAGTTTCAAAACTGTGAATGGAGCTCCAGTAATCCCTCCACTGCTGCTCAGCAGGAGCAGAGCTTGCTTGACCATGGGTAAAAATAAAAAAGAAGTCTCACAACCATGAATACAATCAAGGACCTTTCTCACAAGCAACCCTATCAGTGAGGCAATATTTTTTTACCGCTGAGTATGTGTCCATGTTCTCTTCCTTTTACTTTTTTTCAGAACATAAATACATTTTTTCTCAGTTTACTCATTTAGCATATGAGTAAAATGTAAGACGCTTCATAACGGTGCTGCTCTGCAACAACAAAAAAGATATTTTTGTACTTTAGACACAGTGCTATTTGAAAAGTTTATTTTTTAACAAGATCTGTTGTTGGTCAGAAAAATCTTTCATTGTTATAATTTCAACTCATTTTAAAGTTTTTAACATTCTGAGAATTTCTCACGCAAAGTAAATAAAATAACTGTAATTAAAAAAAGAAAAAGGCTAAACTAACTTATTTTTGAAGGGTTAAGAGGGAGTACTGGAAAAAACCTGTTTCCACTTTTAAGAAGATTTAGGTGTCGCATCAGCAACACCTTCTATCTTTGCTTCAGAGCTCCTATCAGTTTCCTCTCATTAAACCCAGCAAAAACAGAGACAAGCCCAGTAAATACACATGTGCTTAAAATGAAACCACTTTAGTGGCCTAATTAACCCACAACTTTTTAGTAGTAGTTAAAAATAATTTGTAACAATTTGTTTCTCTGATGGCAGTGGACTTTTTTTCTGTTCACTCTAAATTTCTAAGAAAAATTAACCCACCTTCACGACAGCATTGTCTAACAGTTATTCTGGACTGTTGTATCATACCAGCACCTGCTGACTCACTGCAAATACTCCTCCAGACTGCAAATACTCCTCCAGAGTGCAAATACTCCCCAGTGTGCATCTCCTTGACAAACTATGCTGGTGACAGGCAAATATTCTCTGTGCTACCCTGGGGGTAGTGCAGACCCTGCTTACGAGGCAGGAGCACACCTTGCTTCTCGGCATCAGCAAACATGAGGTGCTCTTTCTCCACCCTCTGGGTATGCCTGATGTGCCAGGAAGTCCTGCTTTTTGGCCAGGTAGGTGGACCACTGCTATATATTCACCAGTGCAGACACACACTTGTCTGGAGCTTAATTTTCTAGCTAACACTAAACCAGAAACAGCAGCAATCCGCTGCATTTGGCTGGTGACAGGCTTTCTCCATGTGGCCTCACCACCACATGGCATGGACCTCAGTGTGCTTTCAGTTCCTGCAACTTTAGACAAATATCCTATTCCCTTGCATGCAGCTGACACAGCTCTTCTCAACACCCCAAGTTCAGGAAGGTTTTTATTGTTCTTCTGCCAAATAAGGATAACAATCCCCTTCAAGTGTTTTTCTACTGATAGTAAGCAAAGAGAATTTGCATGCACCCTAAAATTACCATGTGAAACATGAATTTTATTAATTTTGGTAAATTATAATGGGGCACAAAGATGTCAAAGATGTTGTGGCCATTCAGAAGCCTGTATTTTTCAACAAGACTTGCACAGTATCACCCACAGTGATTGCTTATGTGTCTGCTCTCACCTCAAATGGTGACCCATCTTTTTCATTTCCTGGGGCTTTAATTTCAGAAGAAGTGACAGGCAGGAGGTGATGCTGTAATTTCTGCAGTAATTTATTAATACCTGCGGACACTGACCTGCCCATGCTGCTTTACGAGCTGGGATGCTGCAGGGTGACAGCAGAGCAGGTGCCCTGCAGCACATAGCCTTTTCAGACATCTGCCCAGGCACATATTGGCACACAGGCCTCACCGGGCTGCCCTCCATGAGCACCTCAAAGGCATCCCTGTTGTGAATAGTTTTTTTAAAGACTATGCAAAAAGGATACAGTTTTGAAAACAGACAGCAAGCTCTGGGCCACTTCTCCCTCTGTTGTATTCGTACATGTTCTACAGTGGTTCCTATTATAGAGTCAGCATTGATTAACAGCTACTTACAGAAATCTCCTTTAAAAAAGGAGACATCTTTCTCTGATGCTACATTATAGCAAGAGCCAGCATTTTTATGATGACTACTACATATTCAAAGCCACCATTTCTTAATTTGCTAATAGATATCGCTCTCCTGCAGGCTTGGTTTCATTTGTAAGAACTCCAGTCTGCAAGGAACCAGTCAGCAAAGCACATATGGGCTGTGGATGCAACCAGAAAACTCATCAAGGTTTTCTGCCAGGTTTTATTTAACATAAAAGAATATCTAAATCCACTAATGTCTCTGAAAACCGAATGAACTGCTTACAATGAAGAGATATAAAAAAAAAAAAAAAATCGGTTTCTTTATAATACAATAGGCTTTTGTATATCCTTTGAAGAAAGTGATAGTGCCGTCCGAATTTAGGCTCGGTGAAATGCTGAAACGGTTAAATTTAATGGTGTTTCCTGTTCTAATCTCAATAGAACCGGACTTAGCAAAGACTAATGACCAACTCTTTGAACCTCCAAGTCTCCTAAGGTTTAATTTGTTATTTCTGAGAAGAAAAAAAAAGCATGAATAAATAATGAGAAAAAGGGACACAGCGACCAGAGACAATTCACTAATGTCATTTACATATACGGCAGGGTTCCCAATGCCTAAAATTACTCATTACCACAGTACTACAGAAAAAATTAACCCAAATCTAGGATGACAGATAAAATCAAGGGCTACTCTATTCCAGAGTTATCTTGAAAGGTTCACAATATTCCCTGATGCTGTTTAAACTCTGCAACGTTTGTGACATGGAGACTTAACACAGACTGGAGAGACCAACACAAGTACTTAAGCCTGTAGTGTGTTAGGAGTCAATATTCACTTGGTTAAAGGAAAGGAAAAAGAAAAAACAGCTGAACAAAGTAACCTGCTATATTTTTTCTGAAAATATATATTTGCAGAAAATAAAAGTTTTACAAGAACATACCAGTTCTGATCATCCTTTCTGCAGGAGTTTTGTCCTACTGAATTTCTTTTTTCAAGCCTAGAAAGCAAAGTGCTGTCGTAGCAGTTAAAACAATTGGTCAAAGTGTGACAAATCTGGGTTTAAGTCCTTGACTCAGATCAGGGAGTTCAACCTGGATCTTTTCCATCTTGCACAACTGCACCAGCAATTAGGTTTTTGCATATTCTTGGCTGGATCTACACATATTTTGGTTTTCTTATATTTTTATTATATATCTTTGTTTCATCCTTAATAGAAATTTTTGCTAATACAAAATCATTTGAAGATGGAAAAAGCATTTTACAGGAAGAAGGAGCAGCACAGTAAATGCAGAGCTACAGCTTATTTTGCTTTTATTTAAACACTTTGTGAAAAACCAGAAAATTAAAATAGCATTGTAGGAAAAAGGTTTTGCTCACAAAGCAAATTTTCTTCCTGAAGAGCAGTTTATTGCAATAAAGAAAGCTCACTAATTGGATTTATGACAGGCAAGCAGTGACCGTAAAAAGGAATGATGTGAACAGAGAAAAATAAACGCATATGAAATCTTACAGACATATTTCCTATGTTTTCCTGAAGAGATACCAAATACCTGGTGTTTCCAGATTTCTGTGGATTCTTGGTTTACTCTGCCAAAAAGAGCAGGAATGTGGTTACATGTGAAGTAAATAACCACACAGAATCATCTACAATCAGCAGGAAGGCTTAGCTAAGCTAATATGGAGATCACTGTATTAAGCCCTAGAATACATAGCTGATGGAAACAAGAAATGAGCTGTGCTAACGTGTCATACTGACTTCTGTGGAGCTTGAGCATATGCTGAACTGATTCGCTGAACCAGGTGAAATGAAGGATGTAACAAAACCCTAATTGAAATACTTGAGCAATTTTAACAAGGCTCTCTTTAGACAGTATTCTGTAAATCTGGTATTTATTTGCCTTGCATACCAAGTCATCTGTGCATTTTACCCTCCTTTATACACTCTGGCAGAACTGCATCACCTTCTACAATTCAGCTTTTCGCTTTGAGGGTTGCTATATTTTCACTGCTCAACATACGGCTGAAAGAACAGCATGGTCAGGGTAGTTCTGTATTATCTGGAGCTGCAGTGTAACCCATCTAATCTTGGCAGGCATAAATGTTTTAAAACATAGCTGAAATTCTGCAAAGAATGCTGCTTAGAGTGTGACTGCAATAGCCACCTCGAAATTCTGCACTTATTTCTCACTTTCATTCGGTGTCATAAAAGACCTCCCCATCAATCATTAACAAGCTATTAACACATGCAGCTGATAAAAGTGTTCAAAGTCTGATCAATAACAATGATGGAAATTCCTGTTGTACAGCTGGTTTATTCTAAGCCTATGGAGCCCAAGCCAGCTATTTTCTTGGCTAAAAAGTGCTTCTCGGTTCTTTTGCTTTTATCTCAGCCTGTGTAACATGCACAGAGGCTGAATTTCCTCATCTCTGCCTTGCAAAACTAGCCATTTCCCTCTGCTGCCTTCCTTCTCATTCTTAAAAGCAGTTTGCAAGAGCCAGGAAATGATTTCATTCAAATGCTGTATGATTTTTATATGTCATTATATTGTAGCAAAGGTGCTAACAAAGGAATGAGAAATCTCAGCTCAATTTGCAATTTGTAAACACAATAGAATAGTGCTTATTAACAATAACCAACGAATAGGCTGGAATTTAGATAACATCCTTCCAGTTCTCTAAATTGTACCAAAACTCAGCCATGTTTCCAGAATGAATAAAGCCAGAAATCAGCTTTGGCTATCTGAGCAAATATATATTTAGCATTTTGTAATTCACTGGGTTTGATCACTCATTTTGTTAAATAAAATCTCTAATGCCATGAAACCTGAACAGCTGCTCAATTAGCTCATTACTCTGTGCTTTACAAATGTCACTCTGGCTTGTGTGTGTGTCCTACCGATGATTTTGCTGCTAGGAACACTTGTGAATAATGGTATTCCTTGGCAATAGTTTCTCACCCCTGTGCAAAGGAATTTAAGGATAGAATACACAGAAAATGACATCACAAACAAAGCCATAGGCTCACAAAAAAAAACACCTTGCCTCCATCTGCTCAAGTGTGATACACTTCCGAGCTCCCATTTCACATGTAAAAGAGAGTATGATTTATAATTTATACTTAGTTGGTGCAATCCTTCTTTAAGAAAAAAAAGTACTTTGATGAAACAAAGGCTTTATGTTATTATAAAGCTATTGAGAAAATCATGGAACATTATTAGGAAATTTACCTCTACTACAGCATCTTTGAAGTTTGGATATTTATATTTTACGTGCTTTTCAAATAAACTGTACTGCTGAGCACAAACACAAAAAAGCCTAAGTGTGAGTCAATGCTGAAATGCAATTACAGCATTAGCAGCAGTAAACTACTGCAGGTATTTACAGACCTCCAGGTAACAGTTAAGGCACAATTCTAATACTATTTCAAATATTTCATGTAGTGTGGAATTTATATATTTTCCTTGATTTATTTAAAATCTATAACACATGAAAAAAAAAAATAAATCAAAGAACAAAGGCAGAAGCAGTGCAGCTCCTGGATTCTGCAGAACCACCATTCTTGCTCATAGCTGTGGTGCTTTCTATTAAAAAAATTACAGGTTTTTGAAAGCATACCTGAGAGCTGATTCTGCAACACTCATACCTGCTAATCATCTCAGTGATAAGCAGTGATTATGTGTAATAGGGTGAAATTCACTTCTGAATAAAATCACCTTTAAAAGATTCAGTCTGGGGGGTCACAGGCTGAGACTGCCCAGACATGAATTATGTGAAAAGCCATCTCAAATCTACAGGATTATTTATTAACATAAAAGACATACAATCAAGGAGCAAATGGAGATGTAGAGTGTTGAAATATGCAAGGATCAACCTCTTGATCATAGTGGAAAGCCACATGATCCTTTACTTAAATTCAGCAATTTTTAAAGCACCTGTCCTGTGATGTCTCAGTTACAGTCCTGGCTGCTGTGCTCCAACACGCAGAGAAGTCAGAGCAGTTTGTCTTTGCTCTGACAGGTTCATGAACATATTACAGCTGAGAGGAATACTGCACTCCTACTTTATTTTCAGTCCTTTTACAAAAGAAATGCATCGCTCTTGAGTGATACGTTTCATGTCACTGGCTCATTTCTATGCTGCGCTGAGCGGTAAGCAGAACTTTAAGAAAGTGCCAGACTGAGGCAATTCTCAAGTATCTTTCCTTTTGCTTGTGACAGAACTGGTCAGAAGAGCCATTTGAAAAAATGTTAAAATACTGTGGGATGCTTGGTATGATGGAAAGTGTTATTTTCACACAAATGGCACTTTTGAAAAGCATCAATTAAATTTCCTTTAGTGAATCGGCTTATTGAGATCTCACCTTTTAATATACTCACAGAATGAAGAGATTTGCTCTTGCTTCCTTTCATAACTGCCCACAATAAATTACATATTCACAGTGAAGAACACAAATACAAAATCCAAAAAGGTCAAAAGCAAAATTCCAAAGCTTTTCAAATGTGACTTTGCAGCAATATTGTTTGGTTTTTATTTTACAAACAAATAAACAAAAAACTTCAGGCTGTGGGAGTGTGTCAATTCAAGAAGTGGACCTTCTGCAACTTAACTCGACTGGGCAGAGGTGCACTCCCCTCCTTGTTTATGAAAACAAACAATTCAACCCAGAGCAGGGTGAGGACATCCCAAGGTTCGGTTCTGTCCCTTCCAACCCAGCTGCAGGCTGCGCTGCCAGGGCATTTTAGCTTAAGGGTGCTGCGAAGCACTGGGCTGTGTGCTATCAGCACAGTCGGGCTGAAAATGATTACATTCCCTGAGATTGTAGTTCGCGTTTTACAAAAACATCTCTTTATTGATACAAGCAGTCAGGTAGTAGCATACAAATTCCTGCTGCATCTGGATGGACTTTGATTTTACCATATGGATCCCAACCCTCCTGTATGGGGTAAGAGTTCCAAAGTGTCCTAAAGGACCCAGGCACCCAAATATAGTGGCATCTGTGTGCCAGGTCATGACAAATGATCCAATTAGGGTGTCCTAGGAATTTTTAACTTTTTACCCTTCCTTTAGGAGCTACCGCCTGCTCAGCCAGGGAACTGCTTTTCAGGTCCTCCTCATCCGTTGCTACATGAAGTAAAACAGATTCACAACTACCTTCTTTGTGCTTTGAAATCTCATCCACAGAACAAACTACTACAGTCCCTGCGAAACTGGTGAAACTCCTCTGAGTTGTAATAACCTAGCAGTATTAAGTGTTATAAGGTCAGCCAGTCTGGTAAATGAGAACTCTAATAACCAAGGATTTTTTAAGAAACCTTTGTGTTTCAGCTTTTGCTTTGTGAGTTAGCATGCTCACTTACATAATGATTGAAGACCACAGCCAGAGCCTTGCTCTCCAGATGGGAAGTCTTTGCAGCAAGGTACAGAAGCTATCCATTGCCTGTGAAATCACGAGGTTCAGAAATAAGCAAAAGCAATGCCAAATTTGTTAATTTGATGGGAGCATTACAAGAGGAAAGAGATTACATATGAAAATGCTGCAGCTTCTCCTCCTTTTTTAAGCTTTTAAATATTAAACCCATCATTCATGCATATGCAGCTGCTCCACCAAATGTTTTGGCCATACAGAGCCACAGCTTCTGGAGCACACTGGGGATGGCCGTGATCGCAGCCTCAGTACCTGGGCAGGTCACCACCTCCTGTGGGGTGGACATCTGCAGGGTGATGACAGTACTGGAGGCTGATGGCTTTATGGGAGATCAAAGGAATTCTTGAGGGGTCATGAGAGGATGACATGAGGGTCAGACAGCCATACTGCTTGAGAGCCTTTCAGGCAGGTGATCCACTTACACTGTCATTTTTGGTCTATGTCAAGCAAGCATTTTTTTCTTTATAAAGTGGCTCCGGCTCAAAAAGCACCCTCAGATTACACAGCAGTTTTTATCTGAGTGCTTGGTGGCTGGGTCTGTATGTAAATGGGATCTGCAAGGACTACAAAAGTGTTCTCATTGGTGGGCAAAGTCTTCAGAAGTCTTGCAAGGAAGTGTTTGTGCTTACAGGTGATTATTCCTCCATAAAGCAAGAATTTATTGATTGATTTGAAGGACCTAAGTGATAAAGGTCCTTTGCCTGAAATTACACATTTCAGTAGAAACTAAAAGGACCTTCTCAGACTCCCTAAACATTTCAAACTGTAATTTATTTTTAGTGATGATTTTTCAAGGCATTTTTTGCTTACTTTTCTATAAAATGTCTGTCTTGGTTGAGTATGAAACCTCCACCAAAGAAATGTTGCCAATTCACCACCTTCTAATTCAGGTAAACCTCAGAAAAGTCAAGCTAATGGAAACCTGTCACACAACCTGACAGCTTTCTGAATGCAAAGCCTGGTCCTGTCCAGCCTCTGCTACTTCACTTCCAGTGAAAGGAGTTCACTAATTCCTTTTGAATTAACCTTTTGAATCTACCTGCAATCCTGCCCAAGACCTAGGGAAAACCCTGAAAACTTAGTAGGCTTTTGAAAAGCCAACCGAGCCCGCCATGATTTTTAAAATACGAAGATGACATTAATAACTAAGACAACTTTTGAAGAGCACCTAGTCATTATTTAAATATTGTTTGTATTTATATTTCATACAGAATGTAGCCTTAAACATTACAAAGTTGCAGGGTGGGAGCCAGGAGTGGCTTTAAAATTGCTGTCCTCTTCAAAGCTTTCATGGTCTCAGCTTCCTGAGAGCTTGTTGTTGCTATTCAGAGATGTGTAAAACTTTCATATGGAAACTCTAAACCAGGAAAATCCCATTAAGTTCAATCTAGATGCAATTTTAATTGATCCTGGTCTGATTTATGCTTTCAAGTAGAAGTCATAAAGAACTCATTGGCTGCAACACAATTTCTTTTTGAAAATTACCATCTCCATCTTTCATCTACCTTCCTGCTCTGTTCAGCTAGTTTCTGTGGTCTTCTGAGACCTTAAGAGAGCCATAGTCATGTGGTAATAAAAGCAGCAGTTACTGTAGCTGAGGTTACCAGCCCTGCTCTGAGACCCTGCCATGAATTTAAAAAAAAGCTAGGTAGCCCACTGTGCATCAGGAAGAGAGAGCTTAGAGTTATGTACCTGAACACTTTGAACTTGAAAGAGGTTTTATTCAGGTGAAAAAGAGAGCTGCAGTTCTGCCATTTACTTCATTTCAAAATATATTCACTATCCGGAGCAAAACCGTAATTTTTCTTATACTGCTAAAAGCAGAGTGACATCTGAAAAATATTACTAGCCAAAGGCCAGATTCTTTAGATATTTTGTGAGAGCTAATACTATTATGGTTACTTATGTGAAAATTCTTGTCACGAGGGTAACAAGTTTAACTTGCCCAGATGCATTTCAGGGGAACTCTCTGCTAACAGTCACACCAAACAAAAGCTAAAACACAGACCCTGCTCTCGCACATCTTCAGCTTCCATTGATTTTAAATGGGTGCACGTGTCACTGGAGACAGGATTTGCCCCTAGCTGAGGACAACTATAATCCATACACTAAGATGCTTAAATCATTTGGATCTTGAGTTTAAGCAGCCTCTTCTAACCACACAGATCCAGGCTGCTTTATCAGCTCATTGCTGCTCATTTCAGGACTGTAATTTCAAAAAACATGAGTTCTCCTTTGTACCCACTCCAATGTCTCTCATTTTTTACATTACCTTCTTTGCTTTCATTTTATCCTCCACCTACACTCTACCTGGCAAGTTCTGTGATACAAACAGCCAGCTAAAGCTGATTTCATGTGCTTGGACGGAGAAACTAAATATTACACCACCTCCCCCTCTCGAAAAAAATCTGAGAAACATAGGGCATGCATAAGCAAAGACAACTGATCTAAGTCACTCCTGATGCTAATCTTACTGCAAATAGTATGTGGGGTACATGAGAAAATGTCAAATCCATGCTACCTCACAATTGCTGGCTTTCACTCCAAGTTGAAACTAATCCAAGTTAAAAAACACAAAGGAAAGGCTGAAAGTTCGATTGTTATTTAGAAAGTTTAAAAGAAATAAAAAATGTAGCTCCCTTGAAACTATGTTAGATGAGTAATCTCACAAACTCCCCAAATAATATCAGTGTCTACAGCTGTTAAAGTTTATAGGTGCACAAAGAATGCAATTAAAACAGGTTATATTGAAATCAAATAATTCCTTCCAATTAAAATGTAGAGAAATACTTTATACAACATGGAATGTTCCATATAATTATTCTTCAAAACTAGAATTTTGTGATTAATAAAATAAACCTAGACTTTAACTGAAAAGGAAACATTTCTGAAATGCAGCAGACTTCATCAAAACATCTTGTCAGAGCAAAGGATCAGTGTTTTTAACGCAATCCCATTCCATTGAAGTCAAAGTAAGGTGAGCATCTCCCTTAAAAAAATCAGAGCACATAAAACACTTTTGGTTTTAGCATCAAAGATGTGTTTACTGCAAAACAGAAATGTAAGGGAAATGAAATGGTGAAAAGGGTTGCCACAGTTTCAAGGATTTATTTTTAGAACTTTTACACTGGAGACCTATGAACCATAAAGCGTAGTTTTCATACACAGCACACACCAGTGTTTCATCTCCTCTGCCAACTGGATGTTGCTGCATGTTTCCAATCCCCGGTAAGTTTTATAAAGGCAAAATGAACTTCACATGACTGCTTTACTCTGCTTTCCTTCCCTTGTCGGGTCACATCCTGCCAAATCCCCCAAGCCCACCAACAGCTACCCACCATGGGGAACGCAGCGCTGCCCCAGCATCCTGCCTGCGGGAGCTCTCAGCACCCAGTGCCTCTCGCAGGGCAGTCAGCACAGTCCGCTAACGTGCACAGGATGAGGCCCTTAATCACTAACAGTTCCTCTGGAAACTCTAGCAGAGATTAAAAGTACAAAGACACTGTTGGTTCCAGTCCCCTTATTGAATTTTCATTGCTTCTTTTATTGTAACTATGAATTCAGTCCATAATGTCACGTGTTCTTTGTTCTCCAGCCTGACATACATTTTAATACCCAGTGCAATATCTATGTAAAGACTAAGTGTGTTCATGTGTAGGAGAGTTAACACTTCACTACAAACATGGTTATAGTTATAGATTAAAAGCAACACTTTCAATGATTCTACTGCTTAATATTTCCAACTCCCATCTCCTTCTGAAGGTCCTCCTCCCCCCCTTTCCCCCGCTACAAAAATCTCTGCACAAGAAATGCTGAGCATACAAATTATGTCACTGACATCTGGAAAGAGACATGACTACCCAAGTAAAAAAATAAACCCAATGGAGGTCATGGCTTTAACAGATTGTCGCTCTATATTTAAACTGATTGATTCATACAAAGGCATAATTATAAAGAACATTGGAATCAGCAGCTCCCAGCACTCAGGATTGCAGGCATAAACATGTTTACAGGAAATATATTTTAAAGGCTACGCCTGGCATAAGCTAATTGATACGCTCGATATTATGCTACACAATAATTTAAACTTAAATTGTGAATAATGCCTACTTATTTTCCTACCTAGATAATAACAACTTTCTTTCAACTATACATGATCATGTGTCATTTTTCAGGATATTCTTTGCATAAAATCTATTGGTTATGCAAATAAAAGGCTTTGGAGAATAATGTACAGTAACTAATTTGTATAATCAGTTTCCCTCAATTCAGCGTGATAATGATATGTAAAGCACATCACTACACACTGTCTGTGAAATGAATTCTGTCTTAATATGCTAGTCAACTAGCCACTCGACCTTTGCACAGGCTCACTGTAAGAGGAGCAGAAAACCCACACATTCTTTCAATTTCTAAAGGGAAATTTGACTCTAGCCATAGAACAAAGAAAGAAGAAATAGAAGTAAAAGAAAATCAAAGAAAAAGTGATTTGGATTCAAGGAGATCAGATGTTTCATTTATTGCAGGTTGGAGACCTTCAATCAGTCAAATGAAAGACACATTTGTATTAAAATACCTACAAGGCAGAAAGAAAGCCTTGATCAGGTGTATTAGATTTAAGTTACAGCTCTCTTGCTGAGAGATGTGAACCTACCTTCCAGTCTATCTGTTCTCAATATTGAAGGTTTTCTGTGTTACAAACATTAGATGAAAGGTAACTTGCTTGCCTTCCCACGTATCTGCTAGATATTAATGATATATTTGAAGCATACATTACAAGGAGACATGAACTTAGTGTGCACCACAAACAGTCACCCATAGTAAGGGATGTTGAGACCATGTCAGGGATGTGACATGAACGGCAGTGTGCAGGCTGCCAGCAGAGAGGCTGCAGTTCCATTGGTCACTAAAAGCATGGGGTTTCCAAAGGCAAAATCCCTCTTTGCCATAGCGGGAAGTGCGCAATTTGTATTGTGATAGGGCTGTGAGCCCTCCTACACAGGTGAGAAAAGCAGCCCCATGGCAAGAGCCCCTGCCCTGGTTCCCACTGTGTTCAGTCTGACTTCTTGTTACATATTGTGCAGGTGGCAACAAGTCAAGTCCTGAGGTCATGCCTCATTTTTCACACCATCTGCTCCTCACAAAAGCTCCTTGAACCCTACACAGAGAAGAGCACCTGGCTTGATGGGAGAGGTCAGGTCTTCTACATCTGCAGTCCTAGGGTGACAGTTTTGGTTACATTGTCTGGAGGAGGTTCCTGAAGTGCTTTATTAACTGATTGCTATTGCTTGTAAAATACTGGACCAACATTATTCAAAAATATTTTGTCTTATTAATGGATTCTGCTGAGAGTACTTGTTGGTTTTGACTAACTTTGGCAAAGATCAGTTATGTTCATAGCAAATTTTCTTTAGAAACAGAGGCTCCATTATTGGTGGTTACATCCCTCATCTTGACTTGGGAAACCCAAGTCCAGTCCTTGCTCTGACTTATGCAGAGCAAGGATTTGAACCTGGATCCCTCCTAGCAGCGTCAATAATGCCTGTCACTGCAGTGCTGCCTCTTCTATCAGGGCAGCATCTTCTTTCTTTCACTGTGCGCAGTCTAAGGGACATATAATGACCACACACACTGGAAAAAATGTCTCTGAGCCTGCCATGAGGTCTCACAGACCCTGCATGCCAGCACACTAACAACCAGGAATTACTGGCAGAGTGGATTTGCACATAAGCTTCAGACTCAAGTATTGGTCATCTCAACTTTCTGCATTATACAAAACATCTCAGTAATTTAATAATGAGATTAATCCCATAGGTGCCTGAACTAGGTCCTCTGGCAAAAGATACACACTACACAAGCAAGTTAAACATGCAAGTTTTAGAGAAGCTGTTTCACTGGGAAGACAACTTCTGCATGCTGTTTCACAGGCTTACCGCTGATGTAGAACTATTGCATTCCAGAAAGTAAAATAGCAAAAATATAGTTTTAACTCAGGCCATAATTTTAAATATTAGCTCCTGATATCTAACTGCATTTCTAAACAAGCCACTATAACTCTGATCTCTGCTTTCATATATGCATTCTGCAAATACTGCAGAGTGGTATGAAAACTTTAAAGCCATTCTGCTTGTAAAATAAAATATCTGCCTTGTAAAGTCTAGCTGATCTTCTCATTTATAAACCCATAAATTCTCAATCAGTCCAGAAGATGGGTTATTTTTCTTTTATTTCCTTATTTTTAATATTTTCTTTTGGAAAAAAAAAAATCCCCCCAGTAACATTTGAATAATGTAGCATATCAGAGATATGCAGTCTGTTTTGGAACTGGTCAAAGGGTGAACAGGCAAAAACAGAGTACTTGAATACAGCTTATTTTCCTTTTATTGCAGCTATATTTTTCTGGATTGAACTGAGGGCCTCTAACAGTGCAACTTCCATGGCCAAATGGGGAAATCGGCACAAGAATTTGTATCCTCCTTACGTATGATAACACATCATGCAATTTTCACAAGTGGATTACAAAGCAGCATCAACTACATAGCAGTACAGCTAATAGACTAAGATAAATTCTGCATCTCAGAGATGGTGTTTCATGTACAGTTAAAATCTGCTCAGAAGGAAAGGAGCTGTAACACAAGGCTCCCTTTTTAACAAAGTGAACAAAAGGACCCAATATTGTGCAATGAATTCCTTCATTCTATTTGTAGTGAAATCTCTTTCAGTGCATGGACATTTAGTGGTTTACTTGATATGTCTTTTTTCAATGTATAAAGGAGCAAACTGTGCATTTCTCTGTCTAAAAAACTTATTATTTGAGGTTAGGGGAGGCAGCCATGGAAGAACTTATAAATTCTCCAGCAGGAGAGCAGGGAGTGCACACGGGTGCAGCAATAGACTTCAGATCTGTTGTGTCTGAACTGAAACACAAGATGGTAGCCAGGTCCTGCCTTGCCTTTGGGAACACAGTGCAGCCCATTGATGTCAATGGTGCATGGCCAAGGCCTGATATTGTCCTTACTATGATAGCACGTTTGAAACCCTTTGCATCACACCCACTGTCAGATCATTTATAGCTCTTGACATTTGCCTTCTGAACAATTCTGATCAAAGCAACAACAAAAGCAGCAAGACTGGAGCTTCATAAAACACCCCACAGTAGTCTTAATATTTCTTGAGCAGACGCATCATCTTCACTTAATTTTCTGACTATTTTAATTAACACATTTCAAAAATATCTGAATACCTTACATGGTTGTTGTCCAGAAAACATGAGACTATCTGCCTGCCAAACACACAGTAAGACAACTATTTGGTGCTAGCCAGGACCACCATGCCCTAAGAAATTCTGACAGTCACCCTGGTTCCTTACTCAGTGGGCGGCTCCATGTCTCAAACCACACTTCAGCAAACATGCACAACTATTCTGATGTAGCACTCGTTCCATGTGGAAAGCATCACGTAATATTTAAAGCACTTTAGATCCATCGCAGCAAGCAAAACCCGCCTTCAGGTGAAATCACCTAAAGTGTGGTAAGTCCTTAGTTAATTCAATGTGTAAAAGATCTGTGGTTGTGTCTACAATGGAATAAAGATCAACAGCAACCATCGTCAGAAAATCCCCAAATTTGTAAGGCTGAGGTTCAAGGTTTAGTGCCATCACCTCCTCCTTCCCTGGATAAGCAAAGCCTACTTGTCTCCCAGCTTCAGAAGCAGCAGAATGTTTGAAAGGGAAGATTGTGCATTTGGCAACTTTGCTTGATTCTCATCTCAAGGGGGAAATCTGTTTCCACTCCATGTGGACACTGATCACTAGAAGGATGCTCTCATAAACAAAATGCTGGAGGCCATGTAATCTTCGGCCTTCCCTTTCTCCCCAGCTCCCAGAAGGCCAAATGTAATGCATGAAACAGCAGGGACGTAGCTGGCAAAATGTCATTGAGTGCAAAGTAAATGTGTGAAAACATCATCTACACCAACATGAACCAGCAACTCTTGCTAATCTGCCCACATTGTTTCAGGGATGCAGTTAAACATTAAGCATGAACTAATCATTTTCTAATCACTTTCTAATCACAGCCTGCCAAAACAGGGCAGAATGACAGCTCAAAAAAGAGAATCTACCATCTAATCTAAGATGAATCCAATTTCTTTTTTTATTGAATATTAGAGACTTTTAGGGGACTGCAACCTGCCATGACATATGCATCCAATTTTTGGTAAATAATCACAGTCATCTTTGCTTTGATATAAAATACGTGATAAGTAAGAATTATTTCCCAATTCCAGTTTGTTAAAGTGAAAGCCAGACTTTCATCCATGCCAAATTGTTGTATCAGAAGATCATCTCAGAACTATCTGGAACTTCTTATAATCTAAAGGCTTTAGCTAGACCATGTTATCATCTCACTTGTGGCCATTTCAAAAACAAAATAAAATGAAAATTAAATAATGGTATCAGAACTATGACATAAGGGGGTTTAGGCCAAAGCAAATTAATTTATGTCTTATAAATAAATAAAGGCCTTACTATTGCAGAGGAACATTGCCCCGGCACTGCAGAGCTATCAGATGCTGTCACGTCACTGCGACTTCCACTCAGAATGTCACATCCCCTGTAGGTAAGAGATACATTGCATAATGTTACAGATGGCACAGCTCATAACAGTCAGGATTACATTTATTAAAATCAGATGAAATACTTATTACTAGATTCGATGATTTTCTGGGCAAGGTGACCGGAGCTGCTTCTGAGCAGTATCACAGTAAGATTTTCCTGCTATAGAAAACAGCTACAGGTTAGAGCATAACAATTACTGTTCATTGGCACCAGTTACAATTGACACCTACTCTAAAACTACATTCATAAAAATTGGTGTTTACAAATAACTGGATCCTCAGCATTACTATTTTACTCACTTTCACCATAATTATTCATGCAACTGCATCTATGTTTATGTGAGGGCTGGAGCCATGGCGGCTAACTTCACAAATCATTGTTCATGCAAGAACCACTGTATGTGAGTATCAGGGGTGCCCTTTGCTTTTACACTATCTCCAGTTAAAATGGTTGTGGACAAGGGGGAGGAACAAAAAAAAGTTCCCTAGCAACAACACCTTCTTCCATTAGCCTGGACCTTCACCCTCAAATGGAAAAAGCAAACTAAATTTTTCACTAGTAAACCATAACAAAAAATGTGTTTATGCAATAACTGAATTGCTATACACAAAATTAACACATTTATGAAAACAATCATCTCAGCTTCCTACTTGGTGAAAAGGACTGCATGTGGTAGGCGGCCTGAACACAGGGGTTACCCCCATACCAGTGTATATACATGTACACATACAGGTCCATCTTCCTCCAGCTACTCACACTACATATAAAATCTCTCACATGGATAATGCCTAATTCTTCAGAATAGTGGATTAACCACAGTTGAGCAGTGGTTTTGAGCATACACTGGTACAGCTGAGGGCACAGAGGCAATGCAGGTGTACATAGCTGCGGAAACATCCAGCAGGACCAAGACCACAGCTACACTGAACCCACACAGCACCTGTGTTTTCCTCTTCAAACACTGACAGGAAAGCTCAGACAGCCCGGGTCACTACTGAGGAGGAAACACACCTTGAGGGCGCTGGGTTTGCACAGGCCCTCCCTCTACCTTAGGCATGGAGCTGCAGTTGGGCCTGAGGCGGCGCAAGCTGTACCTCAGCCTCCCCAGCACCCAGCCACCCTGCCTGGGTGTTTTATAGTTATTTCTCCCTCTAGTCCTCCAAGCTGGCAGTGGTAAATCTACCTTTCTGAAAATTCAATAAAAAATTAACTGGGGGGAGGGGAGGAATCATTTCAACCCTAACAATAAAAGACCAATTGACTTCTCAATTTTCTAGTGGGCAGGGGAAGAAATTAGGCACAGCACAGGGAGAAACTCAATTCTCCAGAGCTCTCCCCTTCGGGATTGCCAGACTCACGGTCTCAAGGGTGCTGTGTCCCTTACCACTTGCTCAGTTCCAGCCAGGTATTATTTTCTCAGCTCCAAGGGAAGCAAGAATTCATTCTGCATTATTGATGACTCTGTGCTCTGCAAGGGCCTTTGGTTCAGTGCTTCCTGCTGGCTGTCACTCATCTGCTCCAAGAGCTCCCATTATGTCGGGGCAGGCGGCTTGCTTCCTCCCCTCCTTCCCAAACATCTTCCTTTTGTAAACAATCAGAAGAAAGAAACTGAAACAAAAACTGGAGGACATGGCGCAGTGACGAGCCTTACCCACATTAAGGCATCAGCCGTGTGAACTTGTGTGTTGAAGGTGACAGAGGGACATGAACAGCTGTGAGGGAGAGAGGGAGCCTTGGAAGGGCTGCTTGGCTATCACAGGACAGTTGGTCTGTATTTTGAGTGATCCCTCTTGCTAGCAAGCCTCAGATCATGACACAAACAGGTTGAGACAGACTGAGTTTTCTGAATTCTTCCAAAAGAATATACCTGATGCCAGAAACAGCATACCTTGACTGAGCACCAGTCAGAGTAGGAGCTGGAAGACACACACTCCTCACAGGGCTGGATCCATCTCTTCCTCTTTCTGTTCTTTGCCTCTTGCCTTTCCTTTTTCTTGGTTTTGTGGTGTCTGGGGTTTTTTCTTGTTTATTTTTTTGTGGGTTTTTGTTTGTTTGTTTTTCTTTCTTCCTTCTTCACCCTAAACAATTACTTCATTTTCTTTTGGAAATCTCAGCACTAAACAAGTATAGATTCACATGCAATTACAGATATAGAGGCTGTACAGTAGTAATTAAATCTCAGTTTGTTTCAAGTAGGAACACCGGATGCCAGAGATACTCTTTAATTAATGAACAAGCATCACAGATCTGGTAATTACCAACTGGAATGTGCATCTGTAGCCTCTGATGATGCAAAATACATGCACAATTTTTGCAGAAATCAGTTCTGTCCATCAAAATAGAGCTGAATTGCAATACAGTTCAAGTCCAAATCCCAATATTGCACAGATGGCCCTTAACCCACAAATTTCTCCACACTAACTAGCATATACCTACTTGCTGGATCAGTTCTTCAATCCAGGGATGCAACCGTTTACAAAGAAGTATGACACTTTCCTTGGTTCTAAGAAAACCAAAACTAACAGTTAGCAACCTTGATGAACAGGTTCACAACTGGAAAGCAACTGTAATAATACAGTTGGTCTATTCTGAATTAATTGAGAAAAACCTCAAGTTCATTTTTATGACACAGGTTTATCATAAGGAGTGGTTTCTTCTATGTGTTTTCATGTAGTCCTAGAATATTTTGGGAGGAAAACCTTTCAAGAAACTATAGACATGTAGTATTCAGGCAAAGTGTCAGACCTTAAGTTTCCAAGTACCAAAGGAAGGAACTTAAAAATTTATATTCAGGTCTATACTTTTCTCCTTCCTACATCTAGAGGGCTTGAATCAGTGGCTCTCCTCTGCTTGTAATAGTGCAAATTTTAAGAATTCTATAATTAAATCTTTATTTCTGTGAGTATATTTCTATCAGCTAAAACTCTCTCTGTATTATTTCTATTCATGAATGTAGAGTGGGAACAACAGTAGAAGCTCTCCTGGTTGCCCAATTTGTGAAAGTTTTATATAATTGATTTCTAAATATTTGGCAATGACTATTTACTAAAGCCTTAGATATTTTTGCTTTTAACCTTTAAACCCCTCTGTCCAAACTTCTTACATTACCAGCTTTAACCATGCCCTGAAACTTGTATAAAATGGGGAGAGGCAGGGGTTATTTGAACTGTTCACTGAAAGACAACAATTTAAAGAAACTTTGCAGTGAAATCCTATCTTACCCCAACAGTTTCAGTGATTGTGAAAAAACACCTACAAAAAAGAGTTCAGCAAGTTCACACAGTGGAAAACAGCCCAGGGCATGAGAAAACTAAAACCAAACAGTTTGACATCAGTGCTGTAGACTGTGTTCAGCAAAAACAAAAGATCAAACAAGTTCTGTAATCATTATATAAAGCACATTTGCTATGGCATGTGAAGAAAACATACTTCCTTCCTAATACTAATTAACATTAGAGAGTTGTGGGCTGAAATGCAGGATAAAAATAGCTGTTTAAACTAATCACTCAGCAAGATGTAAATGTCATATATAAAGTATACCTAACAGGTTGGAATATTTATCCCAGAAGTAAAGACAGCTTTCACTACTCATGAATTATAAAAGTTTCTCTTCCTGCCTCCCTGCAACAATATACAGAGACTTGGCAAGTATGTAAGACTTAGTATCTATGCAAACATAGATTGTTTGAAATTTTCCTTATTTGTAAGTATTAAAATGTTTTTGTAGAAGCCAAAGTTGTCAGAAGCAAAAGAAAATGTGAGCAGAAAACATAATACCAAATGGTTTTATGAACAGCACAAAGATGATCAGTTATTGTGTATATTTGAGGGCTGCAGACAATGAAGAAAAAACCCCCAAAACTAATACCAGGATCATCAGCTTAACCTGAGCAGCACATATATCCCTTCAAAATGTACTACTAACATACACAAATCAAACAGCTCTGCTGTTTGATTCCCACATCTACCTAGGTACATTCCCACATCTACCTTTGCTTTCCTGAAATTATTTCTTCTTTCCAGGAGAGTGGAGTGCTCCACTCTTCCACAAATCAATTCAGACATATTTTGTCTTTTTTGTCATCCCTACCTATTACTTCCCTTTTCCATATCCTATGGTTTCCCCATCCTATGGTTTCCCCATCCTATGGTTTTCCCACTGCCAGCAGCACCACTGTTAAACGACTCCTCATGGGCAGGAGCCAGCACTAAGCAGAAGGCGTTCAACAACTGTCATGGTACCAACCAGACAACCAGAGTCTCCAAAATATTCCCAAGCATAAACTATACGAAAAAGTTCAGGGTGCTAAATGTTACTGAAATAAGACTTCAATAGTTTCCTAGTAATAATATTTCAGAAGTTTCCTAGTAATTTCCCCTAGCAAGAATTGAAGGTAGGATAACAACTGCAGAAAAGGCCTTGAAATATGCAGTGCTTAACACTGCACACTGAAAATCTAACACTTTCCTGACTATTTAGAGAGGTGCCATATATCCACCCTCCAAGATTTTTAATCACCTGTCAAGCTCTGTGTTTAATACAGATATCAATGAAATATATTCTTGAGTAACAACAGTGTTCTGCAGGACTTAACTGAAATTCATAAGCAGAGCTCATGAAGACATCTCCATGATCACTGCCCCTCTTATCACAACTTTGGCTGCTTTGGGCTGGATTCAGGAGCAATTATATACCTAGTAGAAAACTTGTCACAACAAGATGATGAGTTTTGACTCAATACTGGTTGCACCTAGCCCATATGAACAAAGCTATTAGGAAGGCAAGACTGTCCATTGGGTGCTAGGCTAATGAAAAAGAAAATGGTGGGAGTTTTCCATCATTGGCTTGGGGAAATATAACACCTCTCTGAGCAACCTCTATAATCCCAGGCTGAAATCAGAACCCAGATTCAAGCTACCTGCCACTCCAGTCTCTTGCTGTAAGAGGAATGAGAGTACAATTTCAGCCTGTGAAGATTAAATAAAACAGATCCTTAGAAAACCAAGAGCACAACCCAGGACAGCACGTTCTTACGTCCTCTTCCAGAACTCTGTCAGCAGATGCATTAGATGGAGGCAGCAGAGGAGCAGGAGCTCTGATGGCAAATCTTCAGGAGCAGAGGCTTAACCTTACGGAAAGGGAAACTGTTCAACAGTACTGTTTTAAGATTAGTCTAAACTGACAACATAATTAAAAAAATCTGGCCATGGAAACCAAGTCACAAGGCTTGTAGGCCAGAAGGAAAAAAAATCTAAAAAAACAAAAAACCAATCAAGAAACAAAAAAAACAAACAAAAAAAAAAAAAAAAAAGGAAAATCACTAAAATTTAAACAGAAATAAGCCAAAATGAGGCAAAAACCTTCCTTATAACAGGCTCATTTCACTAAAAACGAAACTGTTTGGGGCAACACAAACACCACCTCTGCTCCATCTTAAAACATGATTCATACCACTAAGTGTTTTGTTTCTGTCTTGCAGCATATGATGTTTGGACTTCTTAAAAGGGTCACATTGAATTAACGTATTTGTCTTGAAACCACACTGTGGAACAAAAAGCTGTGTGCCAAACAGTACTCCAGAGAGGACCAGAATCCAAGAATGCAGTTCTCCCCTGCTCAGTAAGTAGAACAAGTGTCATGACAACCTTTAAATGCTCAGGCCCAAAACCATCTCCTTCCAGGTCCCTTTGAGCCTGCAGCAGAGCATCCAAAACATGCAGCTTGTGTTCTAAGCACTAGACAGGAGAGCCCACAGGGGAGTGCTGGGGGAGCTGTATATCTAACCACAGACACACTGCAAGGATCAGCTATCAGAGACTGGTTATATGGCTGTCACAGCTCATTGAGTTTCTTTGTCTTTAACAACTGAAAGCATTTAAAAGACAGCCCTGTGTTACCATGTCTAAAAAGCATCCAGTAAAGCTCACATATTTGGCTTCTAAGGTGGATGGAGCCCAAAAAAAACCCCTCAAAAACCTGACTTAAAATAGCCTTAACAGTACTTTTCTTGAAAGGAGTTGAGAACAGGTTGTGGAGAGAGCGACAGCAGTGCTAACATCTTAGAAGGATTTACTTTACACATGTGACCTATTTGGTGCATTGTCTCAGTCATGTAGTGCATGAGGAGCTGGAAGTGTAACAACAGATAAAAGATATGGCTTACACTGCTAAAAGATGTCAGCCATTTCAGCCCCTCTTGTACAGCCACGAATAACTCATTTCAATTGCAGAGGAAAGCTTTTTCCAGCAGAAGGAACCTGATCCAGAAAGTTCTGAAGAGGAATTTTTTCCAAACTATAATGCAGGGCATCACTTATGAAAAGTCCCTCAATAATGCTTTGCAGACCAAAAGACTTGGATTGAGATTACTCTGGTGAACCTCAACACTGATTTCCTAGACTGAAGACAGGCAGGCGCTCTGCAGCATCCCAACACAGAGGCAGCCTTATTTAATATGGAAGCAGTTTGACTCAAAGAGGCCTGGCCATCTATCTATTCTGTGATGGAAATGGATACACAGGATGAGTCTTTCTGGGCTTCTGTGTGTGTGTGCTTGTGTAGAAAGTGGAGGTGCTTCTATGTGCATCTTCCACTCCCAAGGTTCATCACATCAATGATAAAGGCATGGAGACTTTGAAAGTCTTACCATGGTCCATGTTTAAGAGAATGAGTGGTGCAGTAAGACTTCCATCAACAGAGTCTGCTTCTAATGTCACCTTTCCATACGCCCTAGTGCTGCACATTCTGTGTTCTGATTGGATCAAGAGAGGTACTCCTGCAGCACTTCCCCACAAGAGGCATCAGGCTCCCTGCAGCTACAGCCCTGTTCTCCCCAGGGGGCTTTTCCAGAGCTCTCTGCTCACACCACACCAAAGCCTCTACACAACGTAAATCACAAACAAGTTGTCACTTGGGAAACTCTGAAGGAATGTCTTGGGTCCTGCCCTTACTTTAACAGTGTCGTGGTTTAAGCCCAGCCGTAACTCAGAGCCACGCAGCCGCTCTCTTGCTCCCCTCCTTCCACCCTCCACTCCTGGAGGGATGGGGAGCAGACTCAAAAGAATATAACTCCCACGGGTTGAGATAAGAACAGTCCAGTAACTAAGGTATAACACAAACCACTGCTGCTACCACCAATAATAATTATGATTAGAGAAATAAACAGAGAAGAGAATACAACCACTCACCACGCAGCCCAACCAAGCAGTGATATACCCCTTCCGGGTAACTGCTCCCAGTTTATATATTGGGCATGACATGCTGTGGTATGGAATACCTCTTTGGTCAGTTTGGGTCAGGTGCCCTGTCTCTGCTTCCTCCCGGTTTCCCCTCCTCCCTGGCACAGCATGACACTCAGAAAGTCCTTGATCAGAGTAAACATTACTGAGCAGCAACTAAAAATATTGGCGTTATCAGTGCTGTTCTCAGGCTGAAAATCAGAAACACAGCACTGCACCAGCTACTAAGAAGGAGAAAAATGACTGCTACTGCTGAACCCAGGACAGGATCCACCTCTTACTCCATAATATTCACGTCATGCTCAGATCCCACATTTTCAATATACCATCACTCTTATCTCATATATATGCATATATATATGTACACAGAGAGAGAGAGAGAGAGATCATACCTTAGTGCATGGACCAGTCCCTATAAAGCTGCTGAGTCCATCCGGTTCATGATGTCAGGCTCCATCTCTTACAACAGCCTTTCAGAGCAGGAGAGGCTGTGTGCAGTGTTGGATCATTGCGTACTGGTGTTGGTCGTTCCTTTACCACAGAATTCGTCTAGTTTCATCAAAGTTCATTCTTTGTTGGGATGATTGTTGGAGGGAAGTCAGGGGCAGTCCCTGGTGATCTGAAGACATCTAGTTAGTGGGCTATAAAAGTGCTACATAGCAGGCAACAGCATATAATTTTCTTCATTGGCTGTTTTCCTCTAAAATCAAATCCCCTTGAGGCACACATCGGACTTCCCCATCTTCCCGCATTACCCACCAAGTATATCTGGGTCCCTGAGCAAATGCAATCCCACAGGTGGGTTTGTCTTTTTCTGAAGCAGGAATAACCCAGACTGTCTTTCCCAGCAAACTCTTTATGTGCACCACAGGAACTTTGTCCCCTTCTGCAGTATGTAAAATTTCTGACTGGGCTGGGCCAGCCTTGTTGGCAGATCCTCTGGTGTTCACCAACCAGGTGGCTTTTGGCAAATGTGTATCCCAGTGTTGGAAAGTCTCACCACCCATTGCTCTCAGTGTAGTTTTTAACAGCCCATTGTACTGTCCGATTTTCCCAGAGGCTGGTGCATGGTAGGGGATGTGATATACCCACCCAATGCCATGCTCTTTGGCCCAAGTGTCTATAAGGCTGTTCCGGAAATGAGTCCCATTGTCTGACTCAATTCTCTCCGGGGTGCTGTGTCACCACAAAATCTGTTTCTCAAGGCCCAGGATAGTGTTCCGGGCAGTGGCGTGGGGCACAGCGTA